>JBBPDC010051028.1:0-11396 GCA_037974485.1 Hemigrammopetersius urotaenia
TATAGATGTGTACTTTTAATACTTTTTTAAATACTGTTATAGTGTTTATTCTATTGTTTTTGCCGTTCTACCCGTTCTACTGTCCACTTTCTGCCATAGCAATACAAATTTTGGGACTAATAAAGGGTTATCTTATCTTATACAAATGTGTATAAAGTATTTAAAGGTAGATGAGAAGGAGGAGTCAGGTAAAGGTGTGTAAAATGTTCATTTTCCCTGCTCCTCACTTGCACTGGTATGAAGGAAAGATAAAGCAGGTTATGTTTCTGCATGTTGAGGCAAAGCACACATTTCTCTGTCTGTTTCACAATCTCACACACGCACGCACACACACACACACTGGTAAGAGATTATCGAAACAGAGGCTGCCAGTGGACAGCCTTTATAGGTTATTGCCGTTGGTATACATACATTCGTACATACACACATACAAATTTCATATTCATATTCATATATATTATTTCTTCTTTTTAAAATTTGTATAGCATTCTAGGTCAAGCTGTTATGTATATTTATATAAATTTGACTTTGATGTCTGGTGTTGTGTGATCAATAAACAGATCACAGTGATGCAAGACGATTTTAATATTTTATTAGTTGCATTAGAAGTCAGTTGTTGCCATAAACGTCTGTTAACTGACTTTAGCTGCACTGAACTAGTAAGTAAATACATATATGTGCAGATTTGCTTTAGGACTCGGGACGACTTACTGTGAGCTGTGAAACTAAGCCGATCTTCACAGTGTAGCCGAACACACTTTAGACAACCGGGTCCATATTCGCAGTTCACCTCCGGAACAGGAGCACTGATCTAGAGTCAGTTTTTGGACTCCAACCCAAGACCAGTCCCATTTATGATCGCATGTTAAAGCCCATAGTTTTGGAGTGGAGACGATATGAGCCTCAGGAGTCACTAGGCCTTATCTAAACCACTCTTCCATGCTGCTGGGGTTATTTTGGGTGCAGTAGGCATTTCTGTTGTATAAGGAGAGAAGTGACTAATCGTTGCCATGGCGATGAGATCAGATTAATGGGTGGAGCACAGAAAAATGCATCCACATGCCAAAACGGGGTGCAGCGTAGCTATAAGGCATGCTTTGTCCAGCCAGGGAAAAGTTACAGGAATCTGGTAATTGAGTATAATGATTGTGGTTTATAAATATAATACATACTGTTGCTAGAAGCATCAGATTCTTGTTACTTTTTCATGGCTGCCTTGTAACTACACTGCACCCCGTTTTAGCATGATGGACGTATTTTTTCTTTGCTTCACCCGTTGATCTGTTCTTGTCACCATGGCACTGATTAGTCACCCCTCTCACACATCAGAAGGGCCTACTACACCCAAAACGGGGTGCAGCATAGCTGTGAGCCAGGCAGGGAAAAGTAATAGAAATCTGATCATTAAGTATAATGATTGTGGTTATCAACAAACCATGGTTGGTGTTAACTAGTAAAGTACTTCAGCAGTAATTTGTTTATGTATCTGTAGCATTTATGCTCACCTCTCTTATTGACCACAGCATTTTGGGTTTAAAGACAGAGTGTATATAGAATAGTGTACATAGTACGGAGTGTATATAGAGTAGTGCACATAGTACAGTGTACATAGAATACTGTGTTTAGTACAGAGAATATGTAGAACAAAGTGTATAGAATAGTGTATATAGTACAGAGTATATATGGAATAGTGTATATAGTACAGAGTGTATGTAGAATAGTGTATATAGTACAGAGTGTATATAGAATAGTGTACATAATGTATACTGTATATAGAGCAGAGTGTATATAGAATAGTGTACATAATGTATACTGTATATAGAGCAGAGTGTATATAGAATAGTGTATATAGTAGAGTACATATAGAACAGTGTATATAGTACAGAGTACATATAGAATAGTGTTTATAGAATAGAGTATATATAGAATAGTGTATATAGAATAGAGTATATAGTACAAAGTGTATATAGAATAGTGTATATAGAATAGAGTATATAGTACAGTGTTTTTTGAGGATTTTTTTCAACTTGTTTTATAATGTTTTATATTGTTCTTTTCTGTGTGTCTGAGCAGTCAGTGCATAAGCACTTTCCTCCGGGATCTCTGGTTATGACTATGATTCTTAAATTAAATATAAGCTGTTGCTTAAAGTATAAGATTCTCCAGTTTTCACGCAAACCTGTTGCGTCTTCCTCCTCTACAGAAATGGAAGAGATACTGGCTGAACCTTTATCCAGACAGCCGGCAGGGCGTGGCTCGGCTGGAGCTGACAGAAACCAGTTCGGACCGGTCACCAGTGATGGGCCGGCGGCAGCCTGACCGCAAGGTGGTCCGGTTATCGGACTGCATCAGTGTGGTCAGACTCCCCCCCCATGCTGAGGCCCACCCTGGCGAGAACATGGCAGCATTCTGTGTGGAAACGGACGAGAGGAGGCTGGTGTTTGCCGTGGAGAAGGAGGGGTGTGGAGAGTGGGTGGTGAACATCTGTGACACCGCCTTTCCGGTATGATCCAAAAAAACAATCAATGTATTTGGGTGGTTTATTTCTTATTTTGCAAGCTGTTAATTCTCGTTGTCTCTCTGTCTGTAACAGAAGGCCAGCAGTAATGTGCCGAGGAAACCTCCACAGATGGAGGAGAATCAGATCTACGCTTCCAGAGAGGAAGGTTTGTCTATTTAATGGGAATTTATTCCACCTATCTTTCAAAACTGCTGCAGAATCATTCAAAGTTAGAGAAATAGGTCCCAGTTCCTGACTGGTGAGGGCTGAAATCTGGAGAATATCCTGTTCAAACGGAGATTCTGAACAGGAGATCCAGCTGTTTTATTCTCCGTGAATCCAGGCTTTTTATTCACTGGGTTTATATGTTGATGAGAATAAAAATGTGGCTGCATGCATTTCTCCAACAAGACATTTAAGACTTTATCTCAGAATTTTCTTTCTTTGGTGCAGCTTTGAACGTCTAGTTCTCGTCACTGTCACTGTATACCAACCAACATTTTTTTTGTAGTTTATTATTTTGTAGGCAAATAATGCAAGTATGCATCTGAAGTGAACTTGTATAGAACACTTCATGTACCCATAAACAGAACTTAACCCAGAAACAAGCACACGTAACTTCCCCATTAACAGAACTGCCAGCCACATAAAGAACTTCTTGAATAGTGAGTCACCAAATGCTTGCAACATTTGAAACCATCTTAATCTCTTCCTCTTGACAAAAAGATACTTATACATAAACCATAGCATTACAACCACATATTACAATCTGACTAATATTGTTAATATATCCCCTAAAACAGCACTGACCGTCAAGGTCTGGAATCCATAAGAACCTCTTACTATCAGAGCTGCGTGAACCTCTTCAGCAGGTTGTTCTATAGCAAATCTTTTGTGGCATCAGAACCAGGCGGGGTGGCCTTCACTCCCCACAACCTTCACAGAACCTCGGGGTCCAGGACCCTGCTGCCGGTCCTCCGGTTCTCCTTCCTAGGAGCACTTTTATCAGGTTCTGACCACTGAACACCGGGAAACCCCCACAAGACCTGCCGTGTTGGAGATTTTCAGTCATCACAGTTTTTCTCAAATTTTCACAGATCTTTTTGCCCATTTTTCTGCTTGCAATTTTGACTTTAAGAACTGACTGTTGACTCACTGTCTGATACAATATGCCCCACCCCCACCGAAATGAGACACTGGCACCAGATTATCAATGTTCACTTCCTCCCGCACCTTTAATGTGACCAGTGGTTGATCAACGTGTGTGTTTGTGTATAAAGAATGGCATAACAGCTGATATCCCATTTAACTGTACTTTACTCATATGTAGGTATAAACACGGGCGGAGTGAAGTGGGATGAAGGCTGCTTGTGTTTATTACTAACATTATTATTATTGATATTATTATTAATAAACCTCATGGTTCCTCTCCCCGCAGTGTTCGAGTTCTGGGTGACTGTGCAGCAGTCGGAGGCGTCTGTGCGCTGCAGTTTGAGGGGGTCGTATTTCCTGCAGGCCGGTGAGGACGCCCTGATACTGAAGGACTGTGAGGGCAGGCAGAGCATCATGGAATGGCCATACAAGCTGCTGCGCCGCTATGGCCGAGACAAGGTCAGTTCACTGGACCTAAATAAACAGCCAAAGAGTCCCAATGGGCAACTACACACCCAGACGCTGAGGCTGGCTGAATGCTTCCTTTAGTTTTCATGTGAGATTTAGTTTCTGCATCAAATTATGGAGAGTGGATCAATAAGAGTATAGATATATATTGGTGTTGATAATCAGTATCAGTATTGATACCGGTATCAGTAAAACACTTACCGTACCAGACCCTGTTCAGAATGGGTTTGGTGTTCATTGTAAAGAAATCATGCACAGATTTATTTTCAGTGGCTGTGAATGGAACCAGACGTCTTTAACACAAATCCAGCCGTTTTATTCACTATTGCCGTTTTATTCCAGTGCCAAATAAAAGAAGCAAAACTTGGATTCCAAACAGGTATGCCTGGTTAACTACACCTGGTATAAGTGGTTAATTCGTTTAAAGTAAATGAAAGCTTTTTTTAAATGAAAGTAAAGTTCCTAGTAAATAACAGCATTACGCATCTTTCTTAAGTGAACTACTTACTACACAGAAGTGGTGAGCTTTCTCAGAGAGCCTCATAAACGCAGAAACAGAACTTCCAACCAGCAAACATAACTTCCCTATTAACGGAATCGCCAGCCAAATAAAGAACTTTAACTGGCCGTTTTTGTATCAGGGTGTAAAACAAATGCTTCCAGCATCTCATACCATAACACACTCAGTACATGACATTCATCTCTTGGTTTATGACCCTTCAGCCCTGGTCTTTTTAATGAGACACACCCTGGAGCTTTTAAATGGAGGTATTTGGTAACTTGATCGAAATGATTCACCAGACAGTTTAAACACAGGATTCCATTTTAGTCATACTGGCTAACAGATCTAGGGATTGCCAAGGGATAAAAGATTAAGAAATAGTGAATAAGAATCTACATGCATTTACATGTTTGTAGTATTTTAAAAGAGTTTTAAGATTTTTTTAATTAAAAGAAAAAAAAACATTTTAATTTATTCAACTTCCCTCTTTATCTGTAATACCTGTTTGGAGCCCAAACTTTGCTTCTTTAGCTTCTCATTGGAGCTACAGGGCTAATGTTGATAAAACCAGAACTCAGTAATCATGAATAAAGGAAGTCCTGTTCAATAAAAATGCATTAGGAGCACAATAATGGAAAATGTTCGGTGAACAATGTCAATGCAGTATTAAAATGCTCTTGACTGTCAAAAGCAGCCACAATACAAGAAAATGTGAAAAGAAAAGGTATTAAGGTGTAACAGGGAGTCCCAGACAAGACTTGTCCGCCCTGAGTCTAAATCTGTTTGTACAAGAAGTATCATGTTGGTTCTAAGAGCTGGTTGCCAAATGTTTGTGTGTTTATTGATTTGAATAGTTTGAGCCACATCCATTGCTAACAGGGGTGTAAATCCAGTGCATGTCTGCACACTAAAACAAACACTTTAAATATGATACCGTCATTGAATGCCACCTATGCTGCAAGTCAGTTTCTGCCCCTCTGCTAGAGCTGCCCCAGTCAAACATGAGTGCTGTTCTTGAGGAACAGAGTAATATCCGTCTTTTCAAACTGCCTCTGGAAGCAACATCAGTACAAGAAGTCGATGGTTTTGGAATGGAATGTCCAAGCTCACACATACAAGCCACACGTTTGGGCCACACTTGGATTTTTGTCCAAACCATCCCAGCACCTTCTCCAGCAGAACCAGTTGTGTGTGATGTTCTGGGTCATGTGGAGCTTGTGGGTCTCCAGCTGGTCCTGCAGCTCAATGTGAGACAGATCTGGAAACTGGGGAGGATGAGACGTCCCGCTCCAAACTCTCTGCTCTGCTCTGGACTGGAGAGAGTTCTGGAGCAGTTCTGGAGGAGTCTGGGATCGAGATCCTGCTGAAGAAGGAAATTTAGTCCAGAGATCCGTAAACCAGGAGGAACTGTGTGATACTTTTCTTTCTTCAGGATCAACACAAAGTGAATGTCAGTCACTTAGGAGAGACCTGATATGTCTCTTAAAACGAATAGTTTGCGCCTTTGTGGTTAAATAATGAGTGTCCATGCACTCTAATACTGAAAACCAATCAGTTACTCTCTTGAGTTTTGTTTTTTATTTCATGAATCCGAGAGTGGGCCCAACATTCCGGGCTTGTAGTGTAAGTGTGATTTTCTACATACTTTTGGCCATGTGGTGTGAAAAAGTTTAATATTAATTATCTGAGTTCTTAATCAGTTTGCCATTCATGAAATCTTCACAATCAGCTTTTAAATGTACTGTGTATACGGCTGAAACCTACATGACTTGAATTGATTTCCATCAGTCTGGTTCTTTATAATAAAACTCCCACAGTTATTATCTAGATTGTAAATTCTCTCTTTCTCTCCCCAGATGATGTTCTCGATCGAGGCAGGCAGACGATGCGAGTCCGGTCCGGGCACTTTTAACTTTGAGACCAAGCAGAGTGATGAGATCCTCCGTCTAGTGGAGCTGGCTATTCGCCAGCAGAAGTGCCTGAGCGTCTCTACAGGAGGCGGCTCCCCACGTTCCCCTTCCTCGCCGCTGCCCAGACGACCCATCAGTGCCTCCCTGCTGGACACTCAGCCCAACAGCTGTTCTGACTCTGAGTCTGCTCACCTGGACTCTGGTACTCTCACATCAGGCGCTGTTGGCTCTGCCGAGTCAGCGTGTGTCAGACCGGCTCCTGCGTACAGACCTCCTGCGGAACCCGCAGGCCTGCCTGAACCTGTGTATTCAACCCCAGTTAACATCATTGATTCATCGGCGTATTCACAGCCAGCAGACGTGAGATCACATCAGACTGTCAAAAATGGGAGGCCCACTCATCTCCATGTCGGTTACGTTGAGCCAGTGTACGCCGACCCTGTTGATGTCATCCGGCCCAACCCTGACACCCAGACACGTCCCGCCGAGACAGTCGCGCCTCCCATCCCCTCAGAAACATCTCACCGCCACGGCCCTCCTGAGCCTGTGTACTCCGAGGTGCTTCAGGTCACACCAGACTCTCGAGGAGCCCAGGAGGAACCCATCTACAGTCTCCCGGTCTTCAATACAACCCCCAAAACACCTGAGGATGATCACAGCAAGACCACCGTCATTTACAGTCAAGTTAACAAACCAGGAAAGACCACAAAGTCTCGAGAGAAGAACACGACGCATGGAGGCCAAGACTTTCTCCCTGAAAGCCTGGGACTGATTTAAAGAAACAATATGTTGACCTTCCTGAAGATCATGTAGCTGTTTGTACAGTTGCTTCCAGGGTTTGTGTGTTTATATAAAAAATTCATAGAAAGGTTCTGATTTCACATTTGATGACTTCATTATAAAGTAGCACAGACGAACAAGGTCCTGACTATTTCGAGTTGTAGCAGTGAATGTAATGAACACGTTATAAAAAGGATGTACATTCGGTAAACAGCACTTCCTAGATTTGTTTATTAAAAAGTGTCTACCTTGTGTGTGTTATTAAATATATTTACACGTTTCATACACAAATGTTTGTCAGCATAATTTTCACTGAGACTCTAATATGTACACATTTATAATTATCTATCTATCTATCTATCTATCTATCTATCTATCGATCTATGCATTATTTATTGCTTTGGAAGTCAAAAATGTGCCACAGTGTTAGTTTACACCTACGCCCTTTACAGAATCTGTGAAGAAAACATGTGATTGCGTGTGCCATGTTGGGGCCTCACGGGTAATGTGTAAAAAAATTTTTGATGTTGATTAATGCAGAAACTGCACGTCTAACTTTTTCATCTGTTTCCAATTAAAAGAGAGCCACAAACTAAATTCTGGTCATTTCTGTCTGTCTGTACTGTGTGGAACTAACAGAGTTCAGCTGGTAAAGACTTCAGCACATTCGAAAACAACAGGTTAAGGTGTGAACAGGCTGTTTGTGAGGGATGAATATGGAAGGCAGTAGATTCTTTGCACCAGGGCTATAGTCTGTGTGTGTGTGTACACATTCATATATCATACTTACAACAATGTAATTCCATCTGAACAGGACACTGTCCAAATGGGACACCCCATTTCCGTCCTAGAGTTACAGTAATGCGACTGTCCAGGCTTCTTCTTCACCTCACACTCCAGCACCTCCAACCCTGATCAGGATCAAATGTAATTACTCCTAACTCTATTACTGGCAAGCATGCAGTAACTAATTTAACAAGAAATGTTAATAAACAAAATAAATATAACAGCCGTGAGACGATGTATTTTTCCAGGTATGTCATGTGTTTGTTTTTTCCATGTGATTTTTCTTTAAATGGATTTCACAGCCTTAAATAAATATGTAGTTTTATATAATGTACCTTAATCTAATCCAATTTTATCTGCTTTCGACTCCACATCCGAGGACAACTGCTGTTTAAAGCTACAGCTGAGATTGTTGTTCCTATTGCTGTGGACCAGACACTCTACCAAAAAAAATCTACCTCTATTGACTCTATTAACAGAACCAACTCTGTTAGTGGTAGATGGCCAGTCTGTCTAACAGTGAAGTTCGTACTCTTTTCCCCAATAGAGACCCTCTAGGTTCCTCTGGAGGAAGGTTTCTTCCTCCAGGTCAGAGAGGTTTTCCTCAGTAGGGTCTCGGACACAGACTTTGTAGAGCTGCTTTGTGACAATACCGGCTGCTATATAAATAAAATTACACTGAACACTCCACTAAAATTAAAGGGTTTACTTTAGGCAACACAATTTTGACATAAAGTTCTTTACAAACACCCCCCCTCAACCCCACATCAAAAATTAAATCCTAAATAAATATAAATAAACTGTTTATATTTAATATAACGTAACATAGCGTTACACAACATAACCTGATATGACATTTATTTATATTTATATAAAACTGAGCCAACAACGTAACATATTTATATTTACATAAAAGCCAAAAATAAGTCTAAATCATATAATAAAAATATGTTGTTGCGTAATAGATACAATGTTATATTATATGTGCAGATATATGTGTGTTTATTAACTAAGTATTTAATAAAAGTGTTTATTTTAAGGAATTATATTTTTTACCCCGGTGTGTTTACAGACGGGGCGCGCGGCTCTTTTACGTCACCGCGCCGGGACAGGCGGAAGTGCGCGTGACATCAACGGCAGACGGGCTCGTATTTTCATCTCAATAAACCGTTAAACCCCGCAGTACCGCCCTTAACCCGGTACCGACCCGTACCCCCGGTACCGACCCGGACCCTCGAGCCCCCACCCTCCCCTGTGTCAGCGATGTCGGCGCGCCTGGCGTTCCGGACCCAGCTGGCCTCCATCATGGAGGTGCTGGCGAACGCGGCGGTGCTGGAGATCTGTAAGCTGGTGGAGGACGACTTCGCGGTGATGAGTCTGCAGATGTCTCAGTGCCAGCGCGAGAACAAGGCCCTGAAGCGGAAACTGCATCTGCTCGAGCTGCGCATGGCGCGGGTCCGGGACAGCTCTGGAACCAGAACCGGCCGCGTGCAGGTCAACGCCGGGCTCGCGGACCGGTTCCGGGACTACCGCGCGCCCCAGGCCGGTACGGCTCCTCCAGCTCCTTCTCCTGCTTCTCATTCTCCTCTAGCCTCCATCTCCTGCTCCTCCAACCCTCATCTCCTGCTCCTCCAACTCTCATCTCCTGCTTCATCTCTTCCAGCCTCCATCTCCTTCTTCTCCAAAACTGATCTCCTCTTCTCATTCTCCTCTAGCCTCCATCTTCTGCTTCATCTCTTCCAGCCTCCATCTCCTGCTCCTCCAAAACTCATCTCCTCCAGCCTTCATCTCCTACTCCTCCAAAACGCATCTCTCTTGAGAAGCACGCTTCTTCTCCTGCTTCTCACTCTCTATCAGCCTTCATCTCCTGCTTCATCTCCAGCTCCATCTCCTGCTTTATCTCCAGCCCCTTTTCCGGCTTCTCATTGTCCTCCAACCATCTCCCGCTTCTTCTCCGGCTTCTCATTGTCCTCCAACCATCTCCCGCTTCTTCTCCTGCTTCTCACTCTCCATCAGCCTTCATTTCCTGCTCCTCCAACCCTCATCTCCTGCTTCATCTCCAGCTCCTTCTCCTGCTTTATCTCAAGCCCCTTTTCCGGCTTCTCATTCTCCTCTAACCTTCATCTTCAACTCCTTCTCCTGATTCTCATTATCCTCCTGCTTTTATCCCCTGCTCCAACAAACCTCATCTCTTCTTTCTTCTCCTTCTCCTACTGCCCCCATCTCCTCTCACCTTCATCTCCTCCAAATGTCCTGCTCCTTTAACACTCTTCCTGCTCCATCTCCTCCAACCCTCACTTTCTGCTCTAACAACAACAATCTCTTTCTTCTCCTGTTTCTGCTCTCACCTCCATCTCCTCCAAACCCTCCCCCAAATGTCCTGCTCCTCCAACACTGTCTTCCTGTTCCTCCTCCTCCTTGCATAATCTCCTGCTCCTCCTCCTCCTAACATCACCTCCTGCTCCTCCTGCTCCTGATCCTCTAACCCCAATCTCCTCCCAACCCTGCAGTTATTACTAATTAATTACACCGATGTGTGAGATGGTCACCCCTCTCTCTCTCTGCTGGTCTTTGTCTCCTCCAGGTGTCTTCCAGAGTCAGGAGGAGCTCTATGGCAGGCAGCTGAACGAGGAGATCTGGACAGAGGGGGAGTCCTCTGAGACGGCCATCAAGGACGGCGAGCATGTGGTGAGAAGCCTCACTGATAAACCAGCCTTTCCTGGTCCTGGTCCTGGAGACCCTCTTTCAGCCACTCCCTTCTCCAGCCGTCCGGAGACCCTCTCAAACATCACATACGCGTTTTTTTTTGCCAGCATTCATAAAATACATCAGCTTAAAACATAATTTAGACAAATAACATAAATACATCCAAAGATGCCAAAATACACACAAACATACACACGTTGTGAGCCAGACGTTTGGGCCCAGTGCTACTTTTTTTAAAACAAATGCTGCTTTTTTAAACTCGTGTTACAAGAAAACATTATTAATACTCAAAACAAATGCAACTGACTGGTCTTCTGTGTTTTATAGTCTGTAGAAACATATTTCAGCCACAGAAACTCAAACTGTTGGTCCTGCAGAGACACATCAGGTCTGTCTTTAGGGACCGACGTTCACTCTCTGTTGATCCTGAAGAAAGAAAAGTATCACTCAGTTCCTCAACATCACACAGTTCCTCCTGGTTTACGGATCTCTGGATTAAATTTCCGTCTTCAGCGGGATCTCGATCCCAGACTCCTCCAGAACTGCTCCAGAACTCTCTCCAGTCCAGAGCAGAGCAGAGAGTTTAGAGAGG
>JBBPDC010051048.1:0-11395 GCA_037974485.1 Hemigrammopetersius urotaenia
CACACACACACACACACACACACACACACACACACACACACACACACACACACACACACACACACACACACCCCAGTGCACACTGATCAGCACAGATGGGAAACGTTCTGGGGTAACCACTTAAATTGGGCCCACAATTAAACTCACTGGATATACACGACCCATGACGTAGTTGGAGGAATATGGAGGAACTACTGTACGCTGTGGCCCATGGGGGATTTCACCATAAAGCCCCAACAAAGCTTTCCTTTTGAAAGTGTTTGCTGAAGTAGGACCCAACCCAATACAGAACACAGGCTGCATTAAACACATTCTTATAATAATGTAGTTTTACAGGAACATGGAAATCAATCTTCCTGTCATATTAATGCACCATAAAATGTTTCATTCGTCAGATCATTTTCATACTCATTAACCTTGAGTTTTGACTTGGCTGCATGTTCAAAATGAGATGATAAATGTATGTATGGTAATGTTCATTCTGTTGATTTTTGCAGGTCTTTTTGACCCGATTATTCCTGGTCTCACTCTCGGCTTCAGGAAATGAGCGTGCCCGTTCCAGTAAACATCCTTCCCCAGCCTTTGGCCTTCACTTCAGTACATTTCATTCTTGTACTTCTATAAACTGCCATGACCCGTTACTAAGCTCAGCCTGTTTACCAGCACAACACGTGTAGAGAGTGCAGTGCATTCCATCCCAGCTAATCTAGGTAACTTTGATTAGATGTTTGTCCTAAGTCTGTAACTTTTCAAAAAGGCCCTCATTGTGGAAAATATTTTCTTCACTTTTTCAAATGAAACGTTTGTGGTAAACATTTTTATTATTATTGAAATGTACCACTCAGTTCCCAGTACTTAGGATCCTGATATGAAAAATAAGTACACTTTTAAAAATGAGCGGAGTGCTGTTTGGATGAGCTGTTACACAGGGAAAACATGGACCATGTACACACTGATGGACTAAAAGAGGTTGAAAATGAAATGAAAAACATACATGAAATAAAATGTAGGAATATGATATGGTTAGAAATGGTACCCTTGAAATCAGTACCATCAGTGTGGTGGATAAGACAGTTTTCTACTGTTAACAATATTGAATGAGCCCTGTTTTCAGACTGTTCCCTTCATTTGACTACTATCTGGGTAGTGTCTTAATAAAATTGTAGCCACAAGCATTTACAAATGCATCTCCAATCATCCAGACTGAAATCCGATTACTAGGTGGTGAGTAATATACCATGTGTGTTAAAAACACAGTGTATAGTCCTGAGATGACGAGGTGAGGAGAAGTTTAACCAATCTGGTGCTAATTGGCTCCAAAGTGAGTAACAGAATTAAAAATAAACCCACATGACAAGATGAACTGAAAGAGCAGTGATGTCTGCTTTAAACGTTGACGGGTGTTCGCTTCTGCAAGCGGAACTGCAGGGGGCACTGTGACAGTATTGGAATGGATTTAGGTTGTCAAATGTGTCTTGGGGAGACGGGTGCATTTACACTGGCTTAATATTGGGCTCAAATCTGTCTCAGACCACCTCCTGAAGTGGTTTGAGCAATTTTTATGTGTTTTGAAGGCATTCTGCATTGGGTCACGCCAGCAATTATGTAGCTAGGCCTTATGTAAACCTGAAATCAACAGATAATCAATGATGAAACATGACTATTGGAGCTAAGTCTTCAGTTTGTGCTTTAAATATCAAAAAAGGATTAATAAATAAGGAAAAATAAACACCTATTCAGTCATTTTAATTCCTGCTACTGTCCCTATAGGATTCCAGTAGTTTGCCATTGCCCAGCTAATCACACTGCCCATGAACATTTAATGGCCTTTCTAAACATGAACACATGAAGCTTGTAAAATACATTCCACATTTTATATGAAGCTTGTAACTGTAAGATTAACATATGCTTTTCCTTACACATTTTGTGGTTTTAGAGTGACTCCTTCAGTAAAGAGTCCTAATTTTGCTGCTCTTTATCAGCTATCTGACCGACTGGAATGATGCTTCAACCAGGATCCTTGGCAATCAAAATGTGATTGGTTGATTCTACTGTCAGTTTCTAATTATTTTGGTGGTTGATCTGACATGTTAGAACTTCAGCCTTGTGTCTGACAGCCTGATTAACAGGAGAGCTTAGAAATATTGACCAAGACATCACTGAGAAAAAAAGTGGATACTTTTCTGTAGGGTCTTCTAACCAACGTTTCCAACAAAATTGGAGTTTATGAGTCTAAATACAACATTCTATTGAAAAGCCTAAAAATTGTTCCCAGAAGTCATTAAGCCCTATTTGCTGCCTGGGGGTTCTCTTCTATTGGTAATAACCTGTTGTAGAGATTAATATCATGTAGTCTCATATCTGAGGTATATATTGACAAGACGTTCAAAGCTACGATACTGTCTCCTGGCTTTTACAGGCCTTGCTGAAGGAGAGCCAGGCAGGGTGAATCA
This sequence comes from Hemigrammopetersius urotaenia, assembly GCA_037974485.1. NCBI lineage: Eukaryota > Metazoa > Chordata > Actinopteri > Characiformes > Alestidae > Hemigrammopetersius > Hemigrammopetersius urotaenia. The sequence goes on from JBBPDC010051048.1 coordinate 2,454, forward strand.
GCCCTTGTTAGAGGCTGCCATGTTGTGCAGAGGAAGCTGTCTGAAGCTGCTAGCTGGGTGGCTGCTTAAAGACTGGTCTCAGCTGGAAGCTGATGCATGTGTGAGTGTTCAGTGAACTGATTCATTTACAGCACTGCAGGTGTAAGAAGCACAAGAGCGCAAATGTAGCACTTTCTGACAAATCCTACTACCGACATCATTAAAGCAGCAAACACCCGCACCCCCCCCCCCACATCTGTGGTACACACACATAAGCACACACATCTGCCAGCATCTTTCATGTTGCCGCCTCTGTTCTAGCCTTGTATGTTTACAGAACAAGCAAGACTTCATGGTGCAGAGAGAGGGGAGGCTACAGAAAGGTTCTCAGCTGCGAGGTTACACATCACTTTTCCTTGTTTGATCTGTGCCTCCATCAAAGGCTTCAGAGTGTCTGTGCGGTGTCGTGGTTTAGTACAGGCATATTAAAATGCCGGGGAAATGTTAGGTGGGCGACTTCAAACGTGTTAGTTGAGGATGGTGTCATGCAGCAATGCTGTTTCTGCGGTCAAACGCCATGATGTTGCATACGGTTCACAGAAGATACAATTTAGTTTGGCATGAGGCCACAGCCAGCTGAATTCCACAGTGCAGTTTAACAATAAAATACTTTACAAAATCCCTGACTCCTTGTAACTGCCTTTGTATTCAGTTTGACAGTGCAGATGATGTGGACCAACAGAGACCAGAATGAAGCTGCCATTTCTAGTCAGTGGGAGGTGAGGAGTTCCTTATCTAGAGTGGAGATGTTTGCTTCCCACAGTTGCTGATTCCACTGGGTAGATTTGATCACCATGTTTTTGTCATTTTCTGTCTTTTTTAATAGTTTTTTGGAAATATACATCTTGTGATAAATAGACCAATAAACTGTTAAGAATTGTTTTCCTTCTACTGTTGAATGACCATTTTGTAGACACAAGGTTTTGCTCCTACAGCCAGGGCTAAAGTACTCAAATCCAGTCTCAATGTTAAATCCAATCTCAGTCATATTGGAAGATGCACTCAAACATGTCTTGGTCTTGGCCATTGGTCTCAGCAACTATTCCAGTTCAGCTGCCTTTAGAACATACATGTTGTGAACTTATTTCAAAAATAAGCATTGGTTTAATTATTTTCAAATCCATCTAGGATGGGCATTGTCATCGATAATCCATCATAAACCCACCAGAAATCATCTCTGTGTGCTCTGCAAGTGATGCATACACGATCAGTATTTTCATTTTGGCCACAGAAATGATGTTGGCAAGCTCAAGCATATGGATACAGTCTTGACTTGGACTCAAACCACTTTAGACTCTTGATTAGTTTTGGTTTTCAACAAAGGTGGTCTTGACTCCATCTTTGCCTACAGTGGCTACAGCCTTATAGCTAACATGCTAGGGCATAACTTTGGCGCCTTATGATGGGCCTTGAATAAAACTGCAAGAATGAAGTTGTTGAATATCAATGTAATATTTTGCTACGTTAATAATTCCTATTAATGTAGCAGCAACTATAAGCCACACCAAAAGAAATAAGTCGTGACTTTGTAGGTGTGACTTTAAGAGCGCCAACTGCTCATAAGCTGAATTCCACACCTTCAAGGCTATAGTTATCACTTTAAACAAGCTTGTTTATTGCTTGCCAAAGTGCTGTTGCACAACGGGTCAGAGACTTTTTTCTGCTGCAAAGACTTTCTATCCAGCCTGGTATGCAGCAGTGCTTATGCAGCTAACTTCACTAACTCATAACTTATGTGTTTGGACAGTTCATCTTTGAATGGTCACAGATCAAAAATCTTGAGAAATGCTTTTCTACTGTGCATTCTCCTCCCAAACCCACACATGTTACCCTTTTCTTGCTTTCTCTTTTCAAAGAATTCATTATGTTTATTCATCAGTGAGACTTTGAGCAGACTCTTTAATTCAATCAATGTGTGGATTTCACTGCAAGCATTACTGAAGTTTTTTTTTATTTGTTTTAACAGCATCACCTGGCAAGTTACCAGCAGTAGGTATGTGCACAGCAGTTTTGCATAATAACTGTTTTTTTAACAGCCGTCACTGTTGCCTCTATTTTTACATGGATGTACGCTGCTAAGGCTGACGTCACACTTTAACTACTAAGTTGCTTGTGTAGCATAATGGCTGTCTTCCTCAAAGGTGAATGGAGTTTTACTGCTTAGGTGAGCCGATCATGCTACACCTATAAGAGCCTTTGGGTGAGACTCCTATATCACTCCTACTTCATTACATTCTCCTGTACTGGTAACATAAATAAATTAAAATAACATAAAATAAATCAAAGATGCTCTGGATAGGAGCAGTGGCTAAATGCATAGATGTAAATCAGCTGTAGTGAGGACTAATTTTCAGAGGATTTTACACCCATTGCATCAACCAAAGTTACACTTAGTAGCAGCTCAGACCAGTCTTAGGGTAGTGTTACTTGGAACACACAACATAATTTTCACAACTTCACATGAAGCAATTATTAAAACAATCAAAGTTACGTGCAACATTTTCCATTACTTCATGACTTTAATTAGCAGCTCTTATTTCTGATATGCTGTATAATTTTTAGCATCTTTGGTTAATTTTTCCAGCTGCCACTGTCATTATATTTTTCCTATGACTTTTTCTACTAACCTGTGGTTCTTTGACCTTTTAAACTGTTTGCATAGGTTTTGAAAATTAACGCCATTGCAAGCACAACCTACTTGACACCTCACTACGCACCTAACAGTCATAAACTCCAGGGTGAAAAAACTAGAGACCAGCACAGCTTTTATAACCCAGCTAGCATTAGCTTTTAGCCTAGCATGCCCACCCATCCATTTGCTGTGCTTCTGTTTCCTCACACTGCGTGTGATGTCCTCTTCCCCTGCTAACAGCTAAAAGTGATGCACAAAGAACACTTACCAACTGACACTGTACATAATCTGTATTATATACTGTACATTTTTAAATCTTGTTGCCGCTATTGATGCTATTTTTGAACAGTTAATTATTGCTCTCTCCCTCAATCTTTGCATTTTCTGCACTTAACAACTCTGCTGCTCAAACACTGTGCCTGTCACCTTATTGTATTCATTCACACCAGTACCTGCTCCTCTCAATTATATGTTGTCTTTTTGTAGTCTTGTGTTGTTTCTGTTTTTGTTCTTCGTGTTGTACTCCTGGGAGGACCGCGTTTCATTACACTGTGTACTCCGTAGACGGTATATACTGTATCTATAACTGAAACAAAAATAAACACCTACTTGACTTCACTTGACTTGATTCAGTCTGTCCTAGAAGCACTGAGGGGCACATTTTGGCCTCCACTTTAGTCTTTGGATCCCAAAGAAATCTTCGCTGTGTAAAATTAAGAGGAGAAAATGAATCTAGGTATGTAGATTTTGCATAACAACAGCAGCTGTTACCGTTTAAAGAAAAAATAGCTTTGAGAGTGTTGTCATGTTAAAAAAAAGAACCTAACATTAAGTTGACCAGAAAGATCTCATCTTCCTAGTAAGCTTGTGATTTATTTTTGTATTGATTGGCACTGCTAAGTCAAAGGTTTGAAATTATTTTATGTGATGTGATTACATTATCAGTATTGTGATTGTCTTTTGTGAACTGTTGTTGGAAAATGCTTTAACGGCAATTTATGATACAAACAACTACCATTCAAGATTCTTTATTTGTCACCAATAAAGAATGTTGTTTATTTGTTCTGATTCATGTTCTGATCAGGACTCGTAGGACCTGAGGATAGAAGCTCTTCTTGAGTCTCTCAGTTTTGGCCCTGATGGTGCGGAACCTTCTGCCTGATTGCAGAAGTTGAAGCAGTCCGTTACTGGGGTGGGATTAGTCCTTTAATATCCAAACTGCTCTGGACCAACATCTCCTGGTGTAAATGTCCTGTAGGGAAGGGAGAACAGACCTGCAGCAGCGTTCTGCCGCAAGAATCACTCTCTGTTGCATCAAGACCTGTTTGTGGAACCACCCCTGAGGATTAAGCTGAGATACAAACATAAACACACTGTAGAAGCCTTCAGTAGAAGAAAGAAAAGTTACGATTCGGAGCAGATTTGACCATATGTCAATATGGCTTTACCCCAACACATACAGTACACACCTCCCATAGTGTATGTTAAATATACAGCCTTGGTGCAATATCTCTATAGCATATGGTTGACGAATGTGCAAGAGTTATTTGTGGTTAGTTGCTGCGCCATTTGAGTAGCCATCCACTGCAAATGTGTCCTTGTGTTGTGCTCTATCTCCAAGGCAATGATAACATGGTAAATTCAGAGAGAAGAGGTTAAAGTGTGTCAGCTGCGTGATGTCCTTCACAGCGCACTTTCAAAGCAGTAAACTGAAAAGCTGCAGGCATTTCTCTTCACTTAGCATCTTCCGCTACTTTATGCTCTGGGACCTCTCAAATGATTTCAACTCAGTTACCCCACTGAAGTGGTTCGGTGTCTGTGTGAGTGTATATGAATGTGTGTGAGTGTGTGTTGGGGGGGGGGGGCTACAGCCTCAGAGGCATTAGACCAGGAACAGGAACTCCTGATTAGTGCTGCAGAGCCTTACAGAGTAACACATAAAGCATTACAGAGTAGTTTATATAATAGGTTCTAACATTTAGCTCTTTGTGGCTGCGGCCCGTATGGATAGTGGTTCTGAAATTGTTATTTGGACACAGATTAAAGCAGATTAAATATCGAATTTGCACAATTTACACTTATTCAAAATGTAATCAGTGAAGACGTATTTGTTGTCCCAAGTTTGCTCATAGCTGCTGTCAGAATTAAATCTGTATACAGTAGCACCGCCCCCTTTTTCACGGATCAGCAGTCGAGTCGCAGATTCAGTCTAATGCAGATTTTTTCTGAGAAGCTAACTGACAATGGTATGCGGTAATCCCAAAAATAACGCAGAAACTGCAAATATCCTCCACTTTTTTGTGACCGTATATATATATATATATATATAGCATTTTAAATATAATATACTAATTTTGTAACCTAAATATGAACGTAAATTCAGCTACAGTTCCATATAAAATATAACTGTAGAAATATAGATAAGTGCGTCTTGAAATGGTAAACTACCGCTGTACTTAGATGCGGAAACTTTGAACGTAGCCACTCCGAGAATGCTTCAGCATGTCTTCATATTTTAGTGTTTTAAACTAAAACAAAATTTTTTCCCCCAATTTCCCAAACAGTTATCTCAGTTTATTTTGTATTAGTAAACTGATCCCTGTCTAAACGTCTGGGTAGAGAGAGTTTTTTTCAACGTTTCTTTTGTGTACGAATCTTTGTTTTATCTCAATGCATGCTGCTAATGCTAACAGCTAGCGATAGTGACCCGGTTTTGCGCAATTTCCTGCGGGATCAATAAAGTTTTCTGATTATTTATTTTTCCTTGCTGCTGCCCTTTTGCTGTGGCAGCTGCAAACCAGAATACCCCCATGGAGCATCTCAGTGTTTCTCTTGATTTTCATGTTGTCCTTCTCAGAGCCCTGTATTATTATTATTAAATTAAATTAAAAGAGGCGAATACGGGTTTACCTTTACATTAAACTGTGTTAACTGAGTTTGAAATGAAAAGTGTTTTGGGACTATATTTGTGGGCATATTTAGGGTTTGCGCTATAAAAAATAGGCATTTGTTTTACCACATCAGAACAACACGTTTTTTAACTATATTTCACTATATGCTCTTGGAATGTAACCCCCGCAAAAAGCAGAGGGTTATTGTACTTGAATTTTGTTGTTTTAGTTTTTATGCATTTTAACTCATGACACAACCGTTAAAACGATTCAAGATCCCAGTTGATCTTCTTCACACCTAAAGCATTTATGTTAATATTTATTCAATATCGAAATCACATGAAACATGGGCCACGACCGATAACTTCCTTTCTGATCTGCGTGCCCTGATATCACCTGATCCGTAGCTCAGCTACAGAAGCTGCATGTGAATCCAGTTGACAACCAGATCACTCAAAATTAAGAAAAGTGGGCAGAAAATTACTTGGATGCTGCCATTGTGGACAGAGGGGACGCTGTTCATTGCACTTGAAACCGCATAATTCACGTGTGTCAATAAAATACAAGCAATTAAAGCAGCTGAGCTGTTGATTTTTGTTACCCATCTTCAAAAAAACTTCTTCTTTGAGTTTTTATCTTCTCCCTTGTTCATTCATAACTGCTATGACATAGATCCACAGATCGTACTGTTTAACAAGTATGATCTTTTTGTCAAGCGAGTCATTAGTTGAAGTCGAACACCAGCATCAAGGCTATTGCTTCACAAGAGGATAGATAACAAAGCTCATTTTTTTAAATAATGAAAAAATCGCTGCCTACGTTGACACTGGCCTGAAACTGCTGTAGTGTAACTTCTGCTCTGAAAGTGTGGATCTGTGGTCACACAGGCCAGTCTAGAGCAAAAATTTACAACACAATCCAACAGTACAATATACAATACAAATTTATAATACAATTTACAACAGAATCTAGAATTTCAGTGTGGAGCACGGGTGCAAGAAAGCTTTCACAGCAACTGGTAGAACTGTTAGAAAACTCTCCCCACTGAAAGGTTAGGAAGTTTGATCTCCCCTTCATTTTCTGCAATAACACCCTCTGCTCTTTAGTGGTTAGTGGTGCCCAACCTCCAGCACAGTTTAGGGATTTCCCTGCTCAAACACCTGGTAATCGCCAGGTATAGTGTGTGTTGCTGAGGAGGGACACTACCAAACTAATTCTCTGTAAAATGGGCTTTAGACTGTGTTTATGGAACATGAAGAAGGGTCAGTGATCAATCTGAGGGAAAGAAAGAAGCCTGGTTGTCTTCCAAAGCTCAGACACTCTGGATGAGCTGTTGTGGACATGAGGAGACGGAAACCATGGATTACCATGTTGTCCTCACACCTCATCCATCTGGCCAGATTATAAAACACTTCATACACCAGGCAGATTATAAAAACCAAACGAAACCCAAAAGAAACCAAGAAAGTGTAGGCTCACCCTCCAAGAGCAGACCACTGCTTAATCTCCATTGAGGAGCGTGCCTCAGTTTTTGTGTGTGCATGAGAGTAAAGTCTCACACGCCATTTAAACTAGACAGGCCAAAAGCTCCAGTCTCTGAGAGAAAGATTACCGTTTTATAAAGGGTAATAAAACGCAACTCGCGAAGAGCCATAACTGTCTCTAAGTGCTCCGGTTCTCCAGTGGGAGGCCCTGCTGCTGGAGTATGAGCACAGAAGGATGTTTAAGCACTGCGCTTTTGTGACAGCTTGGCAGCTTGAGCTAGCAGTTACTGGACAAGGCCTGCCAGCACAGATACACTCTCAGACCAGTAAAGGCCAGTCATGTATGACATTATCACAGGTCAAAAGAATGTCCTCGTAAAATACCAGGTCAAGAGCTGCAGTTTATACAGGGTCCTGAAGGCAGCTAGGTCTCCTCTGAATTTCGGGACGTGGCACCTGGTGCACAAAAGAGGCACTTTAGGTAGTCGTTTGAGGACAAAGTATTTCTTGACTTAATAATGGCTATCAGTTTGCAATATTTTGTTCGTGCCGTTTGCTACAACTCCAATCGCCAAATAAAATAAATTACGCAAACCCGTCTCGAGCACCTGTGAGAGAGGGAAACAAGGAGACGATCCTGGGAAATGTGGAATCACAATAGCTGATGAATAATTTTCTGCAGTTTCCAGAGATCCTAAAAATCGCTCAAAAGGCAAAGCAGGTCTCAGGCATTCGCCAGCAAAAAAAAGTGGTCTGCATTAAAGGAAATAAAGTTTTTAAGTGGATGTCTAGACATGCTTTTTTGGTTCAGATTTTGGAGTGGGCAGTGGGGAGTTAAGTAAATGTACCCATCATAAAATGTTTGTACCGCCTGAAATCAGAATAAAAAGTCTCAGAAGAAAAGTCTAACCGAAATAATTGACTGTTTTCACAATAACCCTTCTCTTACTTTCATCTTATCATTTTATTCGGAAAAATACACTCAGCAGTGCAGGATTTGAAATCTGAACACACCACATAAACACTGAAGTTTTGAAAGGTTTCTTCATTACCTGGCCAGACTCAAACATTTTACCAATAAAGAAAAGAAAAAGAGACAAAGAATGGGAAATTATTTGCCTGTGTTAGTTTGCTTTTGCAGTTAAGACAAGGTTCTTAAAGCATTCCTGAAGATGGAAATAGTTATTCGAAGAACTGTGATGACTCAAGGAAACATCTGAGTGCTTAAATGGTTCTTTGTCTGTTCTACTGTTCTATGACGGAGAAGCGCTTATATATGGTTCTTTTAAAATATGTTTTTAATATGGTTACACCAAAAGGGATCCACTTAATTCTTTTCCCACTAAATTCTTCTGCCAAATAATACTTTTTACTATTATACAATTTAGCTTGTACACTACTGTGTGGACCAGCTGAATATAGACCTGTACAGAGGCTTATGAGAGAATCCTGTGTATGAAGGAACCAAACTGATCCATCCAGCTGTTCTATAACCACTCAGAGCCACAAGACTGCTGACTATTCTCTCACAAACACACAACTCTAACATCTACAGACAACTTGTAATCCTGGGAAAGTTTAAACACAGTGCCACCCGAAGTCAGCAGGTATGACTAATGTTTGCACAAAGTTTTACTGTTTTGACATTTGTGTCAGAATCCATCAGGCGAGGGATTGATCAAAATCAATGTGAGACTTTGAACTGTCAGACTAGTGTTAGTAATGGCTTATCTTTCCAACAAGAGACATGGAGCTGCACTCCAAGTGACAAGTCAGGTTTGGGCCCAAGGGAACAGCAGAAAGAGAGAGAGAAATAGAGTATAAGAGAGAGAGAGAGAGAGAGAGAGAGAGAGAAAGAGAGAGAGAGAGAGAGAGAGAGAGAGAGAGCGAGAGAGA
>JBBPDC010051059.1:0-11395 GCA_037974485.1 Hemigrammopetersius urotaenia
TTTTTTTTTTTTTTTTTTTTTTTTTTAAATAAGAAATAAGTAAGCAGTAGGAAAGAGACATAGTTAGTCGCCAAAGTTAGTTAGCCAATGCAAGAGAGGCCTTTGGTTTCTTAGCAGTTACCCCGGGATCATTTGCGGCCTTGGGATTACCCTGGGATCCTTTGTATTCCATGCCTTGCTCTTGGAGTGATCTTAGTTGGTCGACCACTCCTGGGGAGGGTAACAAGGGTTTTAAACTTCCTCAGTTTGAAAACAATCTTAATGTGTATTTCTGGAGTCCAAATTCTTTAGAGATGGCTTTGTAACCTTTTCCAGCCTAATGAGCATCAACAACCCTTTTTCTGAGGACCAAAGTAATCTCCTTTTTTCGTGCCGTGATACACTTCCACAAACAGGTGTTAACACTTTGATATATCTGTGGTCTTTAAATTAAGCGATATCAGCATTGCAAAGGCCATTATTGTGACACCACTTGTGTTAACTCATGATACGTTATGCAGTCCTAGTTCTAAGTGTGGGTTTCTTTCCGTAGCGCGAATGATGATGGGCTGTGCTTCAGGCTCAGAGGATGAAAGCTCTGGAATTGATGTGATGGAGGGAGAGAAGGAGAATGAGGACATCTCTAATGACGGAGGGAGCAGTACCACTTCCCTGACACCTCATAGAAATAATGGGAAGAACAACATGCAGACAAACAAAGCTGCAGGTGTGCTGCAGGGAGATTATTTAAACTTATATTTTGTGCCAGCATTACTTTTAATGTGTCAATCACTTACACTGAATTTTTTTAAACTAATACTGATTTACCTTTAGTTGAGGGGGCTGATACAGAAGATGCTGAGAGCAGTACAGCTATAGGACAGTCACCTGTTGACAGGTAAGAACATTGCAAAGGGATCATGTGTCTGGAAAACTCTATACTTTATTCCAAAGGTAAAATAGGATGTAGCAAGCATTGTTTTGTCATTATATATCCTGATTCATAGACATTCAGGTATAGAATCTTTTTGTGTGTCTCCGGGCTAGAAGCTGTTCAGCTCATTTGAATTAGGAACATATGAGACAAGCCCATCAGATGTGTGTGTTAGATATTTTTGTTGTCATTTCTCATTATAATGCATGTAAATTATCCCAAAAATTGAGGAAAAGGGCAAATTGTTTACATGACATTACTGTGTTTGGTACATATACACTGCTTAATATTTTAGCACTCAAAGATAGTTCTTTTGAAAACTATGATAATGCCTATTGCAACATAGTTTAGTTTGATAATGATAACATTGGATCATATTGCCCACTTTGTATTGTCTTATCACAAACGTTTTATTCTGGTGGTGGTGGGTTCATACAAGTTTTCGTATCTGGTTGCTATAAAGCATACAGCCAAGTAATGGACATGATCAGGTTTGTATTAATGAATGTGATCAGATTGGTATTAATATATATGTCCAGGTTGCAGAAAGCAGATTTTGAAAAGTCAGAGATCAAAGCAGCTAAGCTGAAAGGCCGAACCTCGAGAATGCTTCCTAACTTGGAGCGGCGGTGGAAGAACAGGTTCCCCAAAAAACCTAAGGAGACACACACTTCAGCTGAGGAGGCAAATGAGATGATTGAAGGCTTAAAGGTAAGGAAGCAAATTAGTTAAACTTTTTCGGTCTGATTGTTTTTTCTCTTCTCATGATTTTATGTTTAGTCACTTGATGTGGGTGTTTGAGCTCCAGTTTTCTCTGGTGGTATTTCGTAAAGAATTGGTCAGAAAATTAGGTAGCTTAAGCCAAAAGTGGGCAGACGCTGAGGTATATTCATGTGATAATGTTTTGCAAACCATTAATTGGGATTTATAAATCCAAAAGAAGCTTGACTTAAAATATCTGTATGCCACCAATTTGTTATATAAATTCTTGTAATGCTGTAATGATTGTGGCAAGAAAACATGATGCAACATGACAGCATTTTTGAGCTTTGATTAAGAGCGTTGCATGATCTTGCTTTGTACATTTAACTCATAATAATGGGGTAACAGGTATATCAAAGCATCACTCTCTCACTAACGTGGCACTGAAATATTTAAAAATTCATTCAACTGAATTTGCTGATACCTGCAGATTCCTTGTTTTCTGGCTAAAAAATTATGAAATACTTCCCAGGTCTCCCCAACCTCAGTGCGAGAGAAGGAGGGGAGAGGTGCTGTTGATGCTGTTCTCTATGGGTTAGAGGATTCCGAGGAAGAGGAGGAACCTGATCTGGCTGCTCTTCAAGAACACATTCTCAACAAGCCAACCAGGCTAGTATACCCTGATAAGTTCATTTATTAGCATTTAAATTATGTTGTCTTGGTGTGGTTTAATAAGGACACTTCCACTGGTCTGTAGTCCATGAAATGTCTCCTGTCATCATCATCATCTCAGGTCAGGAAGGATACCAAAGCTGTCCCAACATGTCATCCGTGCAGCAGCGGATGAAGATGAAGAGGAAATGCCGGAGCCTGTTCCTCTATCCAAGGCTCAAAGTTCCAATAGTGCCGTCCATAGGATCAAAAAGAAGCCAGGCCCCAGCCTCAAACAGGGCATGCCCAGAATAGGCAAATCCAGGCTGGTGACATTACGTGCCTCAGCTGAAGAGGAGGACGAGAAAGATGATTATGACATGACTGAAGATGAAGGGACATATCTCTCAAATGCAGAGGAGGAGGAGAACCAAGCCTTTGTGCCAATAGGCCTTCGCTCTGAACCTTCATTCCGCCCCGAAGTGGAGGAAAGCATGGAAGAGGTAAGAGAGAGAAAGACCTATGTGCATGTGTTTGAGAGGTCTGCGGTAACAGTACAGTAGAGCTTATAAAAAAACTAGTATTTCTATTACTGATAAAGGAATCAGCTTTTTAAATTACCAGTTATGCCTTAGGCAAATTCACCACTCACTGTACATTGCCACCATCACTCAAAGTTTGATCTCTGCAGCAAGTTATTTAAGCCATTTTGTGCCCTAAGCTTCCCGTGATGCAATTGCTGTCTCTCAGAATGTGCCATATACGTATGATAAGATAAGAAAGAACTTTGTCCAAAAACATGCTCAATGCAACAAGAGGAAATAAATATATACAATAAGAGTTTAAAAAAGAACAGAGCACTAGTAGTAGTGCAAATGTAATATCAAAATGACAGTAACAAATAAATATGGCAGAATGAAGAGAGATAGCAGCATGTAAAGGGGTGATGAAACAAACATTCAGTAACATACAGATGAGTAAATAAAAGCAGATGAGTAATATTGCACAAAACCAAATGACATTAATATTAATACAGAGCAGCATCACCCACAGAATGAGGAAAATGTATACAGTCTTATTGCCACAGGTAGGAAGAATTTTCTGTGGCATTTCTGTGGCTCTGATGGCCCATCCTGGAGTCGTGCATGGGGTGAGTGGGAGAAGCTTTTTTAGCATTCTCCTCTCAGAAATCACCGCCAGGGTCTCCAGTCTGTCACCTAGGACAGAACCAGCTTTTTTAATCAGCTTGTTCAGCCTGTTAGCATCACCTGTCTTCACCGCACTGCCCCAGCACACCGCTGCAAAGAACACAACGTTCTCTAGAATGTGGTCAGCATTTTCCTGCACATATTGAAAGACCTGAGCCTCCTCAATAGGCCGGCTCTGCCCTTTCTTGAAGACAGTGTTTGTGTTCTTGGATCAGTCCAGTTTACTCCCAGGTACCTCCACGTCAGCCCCTCTGATGGTGACAGAACAGTTATTTTGTCTTTGGGATGTTTAGCTGTAAATGGTTCAGCTCACACCACTCAACAAAGCTGTGCCACCATGCTGCTCAGTATGTTATCCGAGCGGCAGCTCTTCAGCCGGACATGCTGTGGTCGACAGGTTAAATAGTCCGTAATCCAAGCTACCAGTGGGGCGTCCACCTGCATTTCCGTGAGCCTATTCCCCAGCAGTCATGTCTGAACGTGTTAAAAGCACTAGTCCGAAAATATGACCCTCACAGTGTTCCCAACAATGTCCAAATGGGAATAAGCCTGGTTCAGCAGGTAGATGATGGTGTCATCAACACTGATACAGCGTTGGTAAGCAAACTGTAGGGGGTCCAGCCAGGGCTCCGCCAGCAGACACCAGTCTTCGCAATGTGTGAAGTAAGAACCACTGACCTGTGGTCCCTGGGGTTCGACAAGTTGATCTTTTTTGTGGACAGGAAGCAGGCAGGATGTCTTCCAGAGTGACGGGACCCTCTGCAGTTTCAGCCTCATGTTGAAGATCTGGTGTAGAACTCTAGACAGCTGGGCAGCACAGCACCTGAGGGCCCTGGGGTTGATACCATCAGGACCTGCAGCTCTGCTGGGATGGAGTCTACACAGTTCCCTTATGATGTCGTCTGCTGAGAGGGACAGAGAGAAACAGGGCGGGGGGTGAGGGGTTGTTGAGTGTGGGGACAGGAGACAGAGGACAGTCGAACCTATTTAGATGGATTTAGGTTGTTTGCACATTCAACGTCCCCATCCGTCCCAACACCTCACTTGTCTCAGGCCAGTAATGGTCCTCATTGCATTCCATTCCACACCTCCCTGGTGATGTTTAGTTGGAGTTTGTGTTCCAGCTTGCTCCTGTAGGACACTTTTTCTCTGCAAACTTTGCTTTACGCTCCCATGTTACAAAGAACAGTCTCAGCTGTTCTTTGTAACATGCCTTTTCCATTAAAGGACCCATATCCTAATTTTCCTGGAGGTCAATTTAAGACATTTGTGCGGTTTTAAACTTCTTTAGGCTGAATAGACAAATTTGGTTGGTTGTTTTTCTAACATGCTCTGGCACCAACATTTGATATTGACTAGACACTATGTATAAGACGCTTACCCAAAAGAGACCAATCTGTATCTTAACATTGGTTTAACTATCCTTATTGCTTGGCTACTTATGTGCTTGTTAATAATTAATTTTAACAGCTGGGTCTCTACAATTGATTGCACTGTGTTAAGCCATGTCTGTTTTCAGTTAGTGAGCTCCAAGTTAGTGAAGGGGGCCTGGACGAATCAATGCACTGCTTGAAAACTAGAAAATCAGTCTGTGGCAGTCAGTATTCATATTGTAGTGACACCACAAATAAATCAGTGTATGGGTAACACTGTTAAACAAACATACATTTTGAAAATATTTGAATTGTCTGTGAATTATCATAGACCTTGCATTGTTAATGTGTTTATTCTGACAGATTATAATGTATTATTGGAACCGTCAAGGACAAAATGGCTGTTTTGTTGCATTGTAATAGAAGAAATTGTTTGCTGAAATTTTGAAGGATGGCTGCAGTGGGAGGATATGATCTTGTTAAATTTCATTTTTGTTATATAATTCTATGCATGTTCCAGGCTTCAGTTCACAGTGCTTTCCAATTACAAATACTGTGTTTAGATATTATTTGTTCAAAAATCCATGATCTGTTTTCGGTCCTTCCACTGTGCATGTGAACTGAATCATTTATTTTGTGAATGCATTTTTAAAAAAAATCCTATTTATCCATGCATGAGTTACCCATTCCTTTCCTGTCCTTTGCTTTTCCATTACCCATGACTCATGTACTTCAAGCTGGACATTTCTATGAATGTTCCTGATGTCTTGGGCATATCCCAGAATACCGTGTGTCCCGAGTCTTCCTGTGAGAGAAGCTCTGTGCCCTGTGAGCATCAGCTCAACCTTCTTGTTGTAAGTGTCCATTTAACTATGTGAGCCTGCGTGCCTATGAACCATAAAGAGATATTTTAAAGAAAGATAAAATGTATATGTTCCCTTAGCCTAAATCGAGGTGGTCTTTCAAGTCATGCTTGGTCTCAATGGAATTTTGAACACTGATTAAACACTTCCTAAAAAGAAATCCATTACAAATAAACCCCACTTTGTACTTTAATTATTGCTTCCTGGAAAAAGTAACCTCATTATCCATTACTTCTAATTCACTTTCGAAAACCTTTAACAGTCTTGGAAACTGTTGGAAACCATTGAAAACCAAATGGATAGTAAAAGTCGTCACATTTATATATGTAGCCCATTATCACACACAAACGCATTCGATATGCTTTACAGGAATATAATAAAAATATTAAGCATACTAATAGTAGGAACTAAACATAGGAATAAAAGAAATCAAACAATACATAGAAATCAATGATCATTCAAAAGGATGGATATCACCATCCCTGCAATTACTTGTAACAAGCTCTTATGATTGATTAAAATAATAAATTTGATGAATGCTGTTTGAAAACATTGTAGAAACAACACTAAACTGCTGCATTGAAAAACAAGCCAAATGAATTAAAGTTTGCAGAGCTGTTCTTAAGTCCAGTTTTATTTAGCTTTTGGGGGACTCTTGGTGAGTAAGGGGCGTTTTAGAAGAAACTTATTAGCTGCACTTGATCTGTACTGCTTGTATTCTGTCAAAGAAATTTGGTTATCTTTTTTTGGCCTCACACATGCTTGTAAATTGCATAAAAATACAAGTTACACTACTATAAAAATGGCATAGAAATTCACATTTTATTTTATACAAATCATAACAAGATACTGGTATTCCCATTTGTGAACATGACTGAGCTTTTAAATCTGTTGGGTTAAGTAATATCCTACATTAATACAATATTTATTGTAAGTCAACAATTTTACATTGTACTTTTTAAGATAAACTCAGAAAACAGCACATTTTTTTTCAGAAAAGAAGACACATTATTATGTCTGTTCTTCTACAGTGGAAGATCTGACTTTAGACTGAACAGCCAAATACAGATCCTGTTGCCTCTGACCAAATAATCTCAGATGGAAAAGTCTACCTGATGTTTGCAATTCTGTTCTGTTTTACTATGTTAAATACATTTGCTTGGCCAAGTAAAATAAATTAGTGGTGCAGCCAGCTGTCTGAAATGTTGGTGCCATCCCAAATTCAATCCCAAATAATTACCCTGCCAAAGGTTGCTGAGGAGAAGATTAAGAGCTCCGTAGGCCATGATCTTGGTGGGTCTTGGTAAATTAATACTATTTTGGTTAGTAGAAGTTGTAATAGTAGTAGGAGCAGCAGTAGCAGTAATGTAATTGAGACACAAGGACATATGTCTATAAAATTGCCCCTCATTCTATGAGATTTGACATTTTGATACTCAATTATTAGTTACTCTCAATGTTTCTCTCTTGCAATTACAGTAAATAAGAGCATGTCTGGTTTTTGTTTTAGGATGTGATTGAGTTCCTGTCTCCAGAACACATGGAAGGTGAGACCTAACATCACCTGTTTACAGGAATTGTTAATGTGAACAGATGGAACTTGTAACATTGTCTTCTGTGTGTTTATATATGTGTATCTGTCATTTTAGTGTCTAAAGAAAGTTACACTGAAGCAGCCAGAACTCTGCTCGCTATCGGACATTCTGCTCAAGGGACTCCGGTGGCAGAAAGACAGAGGACAGGCAAGATGGGCGACATATCATTTTAGAACTTGTTACCTGTAGTGCAATTATAAAAATAGATGTTGTGTATAGCCTATCCATAGAAGTGGTATGTGTGTATGTGTATACCTACTCATGAATCTTTTCTTCTGATTTATTTTGTAGATGATGATATAATCATTATTGAAGAACAGGACATTCAGCAAGAAGTCATCTTGGAAACAACAACTGACCAATCAGAAGCTCAGGGGGTAACGTCTGCCCTTTCTGTCAATGTGATTTCTGAATGCAAGGGTAGTCTTGACTTGGCTGATGAGGTCTTTAAGGATAATCTGGATCATAATATCATTAGAAGTAGCATTGCAGAACCCTCTTGGCAAAACATCAATCATGTGGAAGAAACTGTTAGTTCACGAGAAACTGAAATCCTGCCCAACAGCAGCCACTCTGAGATTTCACACATCAAAGCTTCAGAGGAGGCTGCATCACAAACACAGAGGAACCGTCTGCTCAAACCCAGACCAAACTTGGTCAGGACCTCTAGACCCATGAAAACACAGAAGAAGATAACTTCTCCACAAAAAGTCACATCTGTAATTTCCCAGGCAACTTCAGTTAAGGGCACTACAGAAGCCAACATCGTTCAGTCTGACGTTTTGATGGAAGATACTGAAGACATCCAGAAGGTTTCTGCTCACTCCCCTGTTGCAGCATCTCAGCCTGAATGGGAAGAAAAAAGCTTAACCTTCGCTGAGCGAAAGGTATTTATGAAAGGAGAAGAGAGGAAGTTGGAGAAGGGTGACGTTTCTGATGTAATGGTGTTCCTACATGAAGAGAATGTGGAAGCAAGAAAGGACAGGCTTCAGCAGCAGCCACACAGGTAATCTGCATGAATGCTTGTTTCTTTTGAAGACGAAGGGTAAGTCCACAAAACGACACTGAATAGGTTATTAAAAGAATAGGTGAACGAAAAATCTAATATATTATTTTCGGTTACCCAAACACACTGTCCAAAGATGTTATATTAGCACCAGAACACTTATTCTATCTTAGTAGAATTGTGGGATTGGAAGTATCCGAGCTGGCAGGTGTAGTTGGACGTAACTAAATTAGGGATAAAAACTCCAAAGAACATCACAAAGGACTCTGAGTCAATCTGGAAGGAAATGTGAACAGTGTTTTCTTGGTTGTTATAAAACCCATAACAGGAGACATCCAAGCATTGGTTTCTATGGGCAAAAATAGTTTTGCATTTAAAAAAAAATCTTGGACTGCAATAATCTGATTCTTTTTTTGTGCTGTGTTGACCCCCATTTTTTCCACTTTTTGTCTTTTACCAGCCACCTTACCCATAGCATCACAGACACACTCTCTGACACAAATTTTAAATGCAACTCGACCGCCCGCCCACTCCCTCTCTCCATATTATGTAGCGGTCTCCACAAAAATGTTGTATGTTAACCATGCCCTTATTCCAGAAACTGTAGGAGAAGAGGCATCAAATTCCAGATATAAAAAGAATAATGCAAATAAAACTTAAAAAGAGCAGTAGTGATGTAGTCACACTAATAAGCCAATTAATTATGTCAATAATGTTTGTAAAACCAGAACACTAACAAAAATTTGACAAACTGTCCACCTACCCCAGATGAACAGTCAAATAGTCGAACAGTCAAAATCTTGCCTCTTCGGTTTAGTACCTTTAGTACAAACACTAGAAGTCAATAGTCACCCAAATCAATATGGTTTGCGATTGTTGTAGGACAGTATGACTTTTTGTGAGCTCCACAATGTAAACAAAACACTGGTACAGGCAGCCATTTCAGACTACCCCAGGACAATGTTTTTAACAAATTGCAAGGTGTATAGCAATTACAGTATTTAGCCAAGTATATAAGTACTTTTGTTTATTTTACACAGCACTTTTTTGTTTTTATAATCCTAACTTTGCTGTGTGTGGGTTTGTTTATTTGTTTTTCTCACTCAGCAGCAAAGAGTCTTTAGCAGGTTCTTCTGTTTCTGAAAGCCCTGTGCAACAGTCAGACCCCATCAGAAGGTGCCGTTTACCCAAACCCAAACCGAACCTTGTGCAGAGCTCCAGAACCACACGCACTCAGACCCAGCAGAAACCAGCACAGGCAGCAGCAAGTAAGAAAACCAAAAAAGCCAAATGATCAAATGACACGGTGAAAAGTTTAGGTGAAAGAATCTGAAGCAGGATCAGGGCCATACAAAATTAAAGTGATTGTTTTGTGAAACATCTAAAACAATTTCTTTTGTGACCTAAATTTAGGTGATCAGCCAAGGCATGTCTGGTGTCTTTTAAAGGTCACATGACATTTTTTAATGCTTTTCTATAGGTCTTAGATGTCCCTTAATACTGTATCTAAAGTCTCTTTCCGAAATTCAGCATTGGTGCAGAATTACAGTCACTTAACCAGTCCTCAAATTTTACCCATTATCATCTGATCACCCTAGTTTGCAGAGGTGCTCACTCAAAGAGGGGAAAGGCAGATATCGCGTGCACCATAACACTAACAGCAACACGGTTATCCAAATTAGATGTACAACACTCAGTTAATGTGTGTATTCACACACATACCTGATGCGATCTACCTTTACTTTTGTGACAGTAGCCTGCTAACTGGGCTGTTAGCAGTTAGCTTGCAGAGCTAATATTACAGCCACAGTCTAAGGGTAAAAAGTAGCTGAGCCAAGGACAGTTGGAACTGATCCAGACTTAATTTTCGGCCGTTCAGCAAGACCAGCTCTGTATCGTGTGGCGCATTTCCAGAGAAAATAAAATCAACCCACTGGTTCTTCAGAGGCTTGCATGAAGGAACTAAATGCTTTTGTGCTCATTTGTACATCTAAGCACCGAGCAACTGTCATGCTTTACTCGTTTGCAAGCCATTTTGTCTCTACAGGCAAAAATGGTCTCTCACACATAACATTGACAGTCGTCGGAGCAAATTTTTTAGGGGAGGAGGGCGAAATTCGCTAGACAGGCAAAGCATGAGAAAGGGAGGTATGCGTTTCCCGTATGATGTGATGCGGGGCCAAATTCCAGATCGGGCCATCGGAGCTAAACAGCGGAGCGGGATGATCAAAGCACTCTTTACATCTATCGCCATTTCTAGCCAATGCAGGACCATAGACAGACTAAAGGAACTCGTATTAATGTTAAAAGAAAAAATTTTAACATTAATAAAGTAAAATTAATTAATTAATTAATTATTTTCTGCAGTGCCCATTGAGATTCTACCCAGCGAGTCCTCAGTCACTTCCATAGACACTGGGATACTAAAGGTGAGTGCTTATATCATTACAGATGTTTTGCAAGATCCATTGAGGCACAAACACCAAGTGACTCTGTAGCGTGTTTTTTGCTCTGCATTTTTTAACTATCTTTTTGGATTTGTAAGCTTTTTAGCCCTTTCCGGCATCTATACCCCTGACTCACCACACAGATTCAGAAGGGGGCTTACCTGGCAGACACTGGACAGTGACTGAGCTCACAGCCTCTTTTAATTTAATGCCTGGTATGCCCAATGGCCAACAAATGGCTAACAAGTGCTACAAACGCAAGTGCTACAGACAAGATGAAAAAAAGCATATTAAATTCACACCATTTAGACATTGCAGAAGAGAATGCATGATTGAACAGATGGGCTTTAAGTGTGTATTTAAAGTGTGATAATGAATTGATGTTTCTAAGGTTAGGTGGCAGTGAGTTCCAGAGCCAGGGAGCAGAGCGGGTGAAAGCTCTGCTCTCCATAGTGGTAAGATGGGCACAAGGGACAGTTAAGTGGATGGAGGAGGATGATCTGAAGGTACGAGAGGGAGCGGCAATATGAAGGAGGTCGTGGATGGTCTTGAAGGTTAACAGAATAATTTTAAATTCAACCCAAAATTTAACTGGGAGCCAGTGGAGCTGCTGCAAAACGGGAGTTGTATGATGGAT
>JBBPDC010051090.1:0-11394 GCA_037974485.1 Hemigrammopetersius urotaenia
TGGAGCTGGTCCTTCTCTGGGTGCTTCAGGAACCTCGCAGGGTTGGCCTTTATCTACTGGAGCTGGCACAATCTCAGGTGCCTCGGGATGGGTAGAAGTATAAAGAACACATAGAAAGAATTAGCGTAGTTGCCGTTCAGAATACAGTGTGCTAGAAC
The DNA here is from genome assembly GCA_037974485.1 of Hemigrammopetersius urotaenia. Taxonomy (NCBI): domain Eukaryota; kingdom Metazoa; phylum Chordata; class Actinopteri; order Characiformes; family Alestidae; genus Hemigrammopetersius; species Hemigrammopetersius urotaenia. The sequence continues at coordinate 159 of JBBPDC010051090.1, forward strand.
ATTGAAAAGTTCAGGATTAAGCCTAATCTTGGTCTGATTTTATAGACACTCTTAGAGGCTGGAATAATAACTGTAACACTGGGTGGGCTAATTTCTGCACATTAATCCAAGACTACAGTGATTAAGGCCAGCAAGACTAATGGTGATTCACCATTGAAAACCTCAGGATTAAGACTAATCTCGGTCTGGAGGGTGGAATTGACTCTTAAATGACCAGATTGACACCCAAGGGCTAAGACTTTAGGTTATAGTTCAGTAGTATAGATCTTAAGCCTGTAAATGCTGAATTGCAATTGAAAAGTACAGGATTGAACCCAATCCCGATCCCAGGGATCAAGCTTAATATGACCCTAATCTTGGGTTAAGCCAACAGTGCACATGCTAATGACCGTAACATTGGACTGGCACATTAAACCGAGGCTGTAGGGGTTAATTCAAGGTCGAGAGGGCTAACTGAAGGACCATGAAAAGCTACAGGTGATTCGCCAAAGAAGAGCTCAGGATTAGGTCTAATCTCAGTCTGATTTTATAGACACTCTTACAGGCCGGAATTTCCTATTAAATGACCAGATTAACACCTTCCAGTACTGTGGATAATATGTGCAAATACAACAAATTGCACGAATTACAACTAAAAAGTTCAGGATTAAACCTAATCCGGGTCCCATATGGGGTTAATTCAAGGCCAAGATGGCTAACTGAAGGTTAGTGAAGAGTTACAGGTGATTCCCCATTGAAAAGTTCAGGATTAACCCTGATCTGGGTTAAGTCAACAGTGCGCATGATAATGACTGTCACGTTGGAAATGGGCACATTAATTCGAGGCTACAGGGGTTCATTCGCGGCCATGCGGGCTAATTGAAGGTCGGTAAAGAGCTACAGGTGTCTGATTTAACAGAGTGGGCGGGTTAATTCAGGCTTGCAGGAGTTAACCGATCCCCGTGGGCTTTGGCTGCGTGTATGTGAGCTGTGTGTGTGCGTGTGCGTGTGTGTGAGAGAGAGAGAGCTCTGTGTGTGTGTGTGTGCTGGTGTGAATCAGTGACGGACCCGCATTGCATCACAGTACTCGAGTTCCGTTCAGTCAGCTCCAGTGCTGCTGTAGAGCGGAGGGGATTGAGGCGCATCCAGCAGCAGCATCTCGCCCGCTAGACCACGGACAGCCCCGGCACTCAGCAACAGGGCAGCGAGGAGAGGAGAGAAAAGAAAGAAAAGCAAGAAAACACTTGCCGGCACCGGACCCAGCCCAGTCACACGTTTCGAGAGAACCCAAAGCTGAGCTGGTGATGAAGTTTTAGATGGTTCTGGTTCGGTTCGGCCAGGATTTCCCCACATCTCCCCATCCTTCAATGGAGCAGCGCAGGTGACGATAGCCTCGGTTCAAAAGGAGCATCCAAAGCCTCAGAGCTGGAGAGGGCAATGTAAGTAAAAATGTAAGCCCAACTGCAACCTGTTAGTCTTCTCTGCACTAAATGCTGCTTTTCTTGGGAGACGGGGGGGTTTAGGAGGAAAGGGGGGGGGGCGTCAAAGTCATAGTCATCAGACTGAGATTATCTCAGCAGGTCGTGTATGGCTCCTCCTGGCTCCTCGTATCGATTGTGAAGGGCATTTTCATGGCACTTGGTGATGAGTGGAGCTCAAGGGCACACAGCTATTGGCACCCACATTAGGGCACCAGATTGCTCTGGCTTGGTTCTCAGGCTGCACCAATAAGACTAGGCTAAAACCTGGCACAGGTTGGGAAATCTGACTTTATAAAGAAATTATGGCTTAGAAAAACTTTGTATGGATACACTTCCAGACTAGTGTCTGGTAAATTCACCCTCAGTCTCTATTAATTCTGAGAAGAAGAAGGAGAACAATAAAAACTTGCAGATTTGCAGATAATGCAGATTTTATTTCTAATAGAGAGATCCAGCCCCGATCAATAGGCAATGGCTGAGCTTTTGCACCAACACACTTAGGCTGTTCTGTTTAACACAGGCTGCAGAATTCGCTCGACTCTGCAAATGAGGCTTTAAATGAAAGCCAATTTAAGTGGATGCTCATCTAGTCTCTAGATGAAAGCTTCATCAGGACCCTGTTATTTTTTAACACAGAGATCTAGATTGATGTTTGTGGGTTTGCACCAATATTTATGTGCTAGAGCTTTAAATACACACAATCGTTGGACTGTATTGAAGCTCAGAAAGAAAGCAGGACCACAAAAACTTTGGCAGCTATTGGTTGTTGACTGGGGTGTGCAATATAAATGACCTTTTGATAAGAGGTAACCTGATGGTTGAGGGTTTTGCACCAACACTAACTGGACTATTAGAACATTTAGGACGAGTCATTTAGGATTGAGACGTCTTTCAGACATGCAGATTATGTCTATATTTTAGAAGTATGTAAGTATGTCTTCTATTCAGATTCAGTATTTGGATGTCAGTATTGAGTTCAGTATATTTGAGTGTCTGGTTTGGAGACTTTTTGGACATCTGTTCACAGTTTGCCTGTTGTTGCAGATTTCGAATCAGAAAACTTTATTGATCGTTGAGGAAATTGCTTGTTATGACTGCACAGACACAACAGACACACATACTTTATACATAGATACTGGGTATAAACACTATAGATGAATAACTTACAGTTAAGTGAATTACTAGTAACTAGAGATGTATCAAAATGATTTTTTTTGTCCAAAACCGAAAACCAAAAATGTGGAAACTTTTATACCATTTTTTTGTAATATTGCCATTATGGCTGGAACTGTGTGCACTTGCATTTGCATAAATGAATATATTCTGTTACAAAACAATGAAAAATATTTATTTAGCACGAAATAAAAAATTTTATTTGACCCCACTCATGAATAGCCTAAACGCAACAAAGCTGAAATATTATACAATTAAATATCTTCTCTCATAAAACAAGCGAATTCAACTGAAATTAAATTTTCGGAACAAAGTGCGTTCAGAACAAGTGCTTTAAAACTGTTGAAAGATAAAACATTCTCTGTATGGCTGAAACAAAATAGTGTATTAAAACAGAGACTGGCAGCCCATATATTAACTGGAATCACTGGAAAACTTTCTTGCCTGTTCATAAACACAGACGGAGTGGGTGTGCTTGAAGGGTCTCACCTCTTCCGGGCTCCATTGGAATGCTTTAGATTTTTATATGATAAATTAATCTTGACGTTGAGAGACTTTTTGGATGCACCCCCTCTGCATTGCGCGCTTTACAAACGGCTTTCTATGTGTCTTTCTAGACATGTTGACTCTATCTGTTTGCTTGCAGGTTGTGGTTATTGATTGCGTCTTCACTGTTTCGGTCGCATTTAAAAAAAAAGCATTTTTTTGCCATTTTCGAAAAATTTTGGTGGCTGTATATTCGGTGCATCCCTACTACTAACACAAATGGTGGTTAGTAGTGTGTTGTTGTTGTAATAGAGATCAGTAGTAGATCAGTAATTTTGACATAAGTAGTGATATTTCACCTGGTAAGACTATTGCACATAATAGGATATTGCACATAATGAAATAAGAAAATTACACAATATTGCACTTGGTAAAACTATTGCACATAATTATAATGCTTTAGCACCCAATAGGAAAACTGCATGATACTGCACATGATAGATCATTGTCCATAATAATGATGATAATGATAATTATTTAAACCCAATGATAATTGTGTGACATTTGGGCAACTAGTATTTGATGTTGTCAGAATTGGACAGTCAGAAGATATAAAAACGTTTAGCCTGGCTCGACTTGTGGGAAAGACGTAGACATAACTTTGCTCAGTAGGGGAAGCTTAAAATTTAAAGGATGCCCTAGAAAACTTGCTGATGCACATCTGCTGCATCTGTTGGCTGGTGAATGCATCATGAGAGTCCCTTTGAAACAGAGGGATCTCGCTAAATCGATAGGTAAAGGCTCTGTATCTTTATAACTGAGGTTTTGCACCACCACAGTAAGACTAGAATTTAATATAGGCTGCTCTTCTTTGGAGAAAAAAATCAAACCTGGCTATCTTGTGTGGATGTTAGGCAGTTGTCAGTTGAAAATTGAGGCTGTTGGCTGGTGAATGCACCATCACTGTACTTTTTTTTAGAACCTGACATGGGATTTAACCTGATGTCAATAGATTTTCTGTGTGTGAATGACTGACTCAAACGCAATTAAGCTCAAGTGTTTGATATTGGCTGGAAAGTTTTTGTTAAAGAGCTTAACGAGCTCATATCCTGCATTTTGATTTTGATTTTTATGTCAATTTATGACATTTTTATACCATAAACCATCATTAATCCTTCCTATGAGGCAGTTTACCCACCTTTCTTTATTCCTCAACATTCTCTTTTTGTTACTGTACTTTTAAGTGAAGGAGCTCTGTTCTGATTGGCTGCCCTGCATTGCGCTTCACTCAAGGCCTATAGATGAATATATGTATTATAGTGAGTTGGTTTTGACATCACATAATTAAATACGGGCTGTTTTGTAGTTCAGTTCCCAAATATGGACCTCTCTAGACTTTAAAACTGTGCTTATATTCCACATCAAAGCCTTTTTCTTAAAAAAACGTAGGGTCAGTTGAGTTTTCCATGCTATGAACCCTTTAAAATAAAAGTGATCCAAAATCTCTTCAATCCTGTGCATCTATTGTCTATTGCCTGGTGAATGCATTCTTAATGTCCTTTTATTTTCAATACTGGGCTCTAGCCTGATGTAGACAATGTGAATGATTGCTTTTAGGAATCAATACGTGGACCAGTATGCTGTTCATTTTCACCTGCAAGCGCGACAGATCGTTTCGGGGAGAGGGCTGTGAATAAGTTATCGACAAATTAGGCCATCAGGCTTGAAGACTTTCGCAATCTCATCTGCCCTATTTATGTTAAAAGGTGCTTATTTTGACCTCCTTAGCTGGAACAAGGTCCGACTGTGCCACAGTGCCAGCTGTGGTGGGATGGAGCTGTGAGGTTTTACTGGGGCCGTATTTCAGGCCTGTGTAATCATGCATTTGATCAGTGTTTGGACCCCGTGCACACTGGTTTGTTGTCCTCCCGCACAGCGCTGTCGTATATCCAAGCGCAATAGAGCACTGATGCTTTACTCCCGGCTGCCGGGAGGGAGAGCCGTAAATAGGCAGTCAATGGAGTAGAAATGTGTGTGGACTCGTTCAGAGGGACCCGTTCTTGTTAAAAGAGAAGTTTTGTGGAAGGTGCGGTGAATTGGGTCAGTGTGTTAGTGCTCAGAGCTTCAGAGCACCTAATTCCGACGCTACAGGGCCGCTTGGAAAGCGCTAAAGGGAGCGCTTGCCCACATCTGGCTCAAGGACGCCGTCGGTGTCCAAGAATGAAAGATAAGACAACTTGTTACACATTGCAAACAAGTGTAGTCATGAATAATTCATACAATACTTCATATTTGTGCTTGGATGAATCAAGGAATGCTTGCAATCCACCAATGTAAATCGTTTTAATCAAAAATAATGCAGGCTAATCTGAAAAAGCCCATATCCCACATTTCTTGTGTTTTAGTTTTTTACCTGAAATCCATTTACAACATCTGTGGGTTTGTTTGTTCCAAAAACATTCATAAATTCATTTTAATACAACGTCTGATTTTCTCTTGGCATTGAATAATTTTTATTACCATGCCGTTAAGACTGATACATGTGAATGAGCTCTAATCTGATTGGCCTTCCTGTATTGTGTCTGAATCAGAGACCAGTCTAAGTAACACTCCTTATAACTTTAGCATGAGTGAGCAGGGCTAAGCCACTGTAGGTGAAGAGGTGGAGGTTTCTTTTTTGTGACATCACAAAAAGAAAGGATGCAAAACAGTTTGTTTTTGGAGCTTGGTTTGATACGTGTAGACTGATTTAGTCCACAATAGCAACATTTTGTGAATAACTTGGTTAGTTTAGCGCTAACATACTACTAGAATCCCATTGAGATGCTAGTAGTTATTAGCATATTTGCAGAGATGCGTTTCTCCTTATTTTTAATTCATGACCTGAACTGAAGGCTTGGGTTTCATAGTCATGGATCAGCAGTTAAATTATTGTTTTAGAGTATTACATTACAGTTACATTATTGTTTTAGAGTTTTAGAGTGTGTGTGTGTGTGTGTGTGTGTGTGTGTGTGTGTGTGAGTGTGTGAGTGTGTGAGTGTGTGAGTGTGTGAGTGCTCTTATTGTAATATTGGCATTGGGAGATTCAATGGTTTTCCCACCACCGCTAATAGATACTATTGAATGAAAATACTTCTCAGTGCCATCTTGTGGACTAAAGAAATAATGCATTTTCTATCTTATTTATCATGTATTAAATAAAATGTGATTTGCAGTACAGAAGATTAACACAATAAATAATTATAATCATTTTTACCCAGAAAACTGCAATACTGTGGTGTATCAGTTTTACTCCCGACCAGCCTGCAGCAGTAAAAACCCAACATGTCATTTTGCCTTTATTGTACATCCCCAGTTTATAAATCCTATCCTCTATTCTTGAACGTAACGAGTGAGAAATGCCTGATTATGGTGTTTGAAAGAGTTTTGAGACAGCAGAAGGCTGTAGGCTTCCGCGACCCATTTTGCTGCTTTCAGAATCGGCCCCATGTGCCTTCATTACACACAGCCCTCAGATATGTGTGCCCGAAATGAGCCCTGCTGAGCAAAAAGTTTGGAGGCCAGAGTTGAAGTGGGCAGTGTGATGATGTTTTATCCCGACTGTGATAAATCCCTTCACAGTGGGCTTTTCTAAGCATGTGGTGGGATTGATGAGTATCATAAAAAATGCACATTTAAAGGATGTCCACACTTTTTCAGACAAGGCGTTTTTTTTTTTACCATATTTAACAGCAGAGGTGTATTTTGCGCACAAAATATAATTAACGACAAGAGGTTTGGCTAATTTTAGCTAGCCAGTTAGCTACTATTAGCTTAGCAACAAGGACATGTGCAGCAAAGCGCAAGCTTCTCTCCCCCAACCCAAAAACCAGCACGATGTGCCTTAATTAAGAATATCACCCCCCCAGTCAACATTGTAGAGAGCCTGTAAAGTGATTTATTAATTGGCAGTCTATTATGACATCATCTTACTTTAAAGCAAGGTAAGTGGTCCCTTGGGAACTTGTGAACACACCACAGCACACAGTGTGAACTATATACTCAACCCATTCATCCAGTGAAGCAGCAGGGAGCAGTGTGCTCAAGGGTACTTCAGTGGTGCCACTAGCAGTCCTGGGATTCAGACCCACTACCCTTTGATTGCAGGGGCAACACTGAAACCACTAGGCCACCAGCTGTCCCTTTATTTATTTATTTTAATAAATTTAATTTAATGCAAACTTCAGTAAAAAAAAAAAAAATGCACATAAATTAACGGAAGTAGCTTCAATTGTAGCTTCTTCTATGTCGTCCTATTGGTCACCCTCAGCCCAGAGCAGTGTGTGCTGGTCTGAGTGCATGTCTGCACGTGTGTACTTGAGCATTTCAGGCAAACTGTCGGAATTTGGGGTAAAACATTCGTTTTCCATCAGTGTCTGTGCTCCTGCTGCTGCCTGATCTACCCTTAGGCCCCCAAAAAAGCCTATCAAGGGCTCAATCTCTGCTGGGAAATCTGTTTGACAAGCTATTGGTGCCTCTCTCTCTCTCCCTCTCTCTCTCTCTCTCTCTCTCTATCTCTCTCTCTCTCTCCCCAACCCAAACCCCCCCCCGGGACGTTTGCCTTTCATGACTTGAAGCTCTCGGAGCTCTGCTCGTGCCCGTAGGCCGTGACTGAATTGGAACCTAAGCCCAGTCCTGTGTCTATATTTAGTGTTTACTGTAAGCAGTACATGTAATATTAATGAAGAATGTAAATGGAGTGGCCTACTGCACCCTGTATGCATTTCAGTGCAGCAACTGATATCTCTGCGCATTGCTAGCGGTAGGAGTGTCGGTATTAAAGTGAATTCTGGTTTGCGGTTTGACCGAGCACTTCTATTTTTACCATAAAAATGTATGGTCGTTGTGAGAAGCCCTGAAACAACCACATTCCCAGTTAATTAACCATGAACTCAAACAGCTTAAAGAGCTCATACTGTGACAAAATCGATGTTAAGGCTTGATGCAAATGCAGGAGCTCTTTATTTAAAACTGTGATGAATAAATCAAGCAGAAAACAAAGGAAAACCCTAGAAACCACAATTAAAATAAAATAAACCAAGCAAGACTTGGTCTAAAGACTAGCATACTTAAAATGGGAATCTAATTTAAAGTTGAAAGAGCATGATACACACTAGAAACACGTGGAAGGTCAATGCATGACAATGGACTAGAGACAAGAAAGTGGTTTATATACCTGAAGCAGCAGATTATTAATAAGAACTCAGGAAGTGTAACCAAAGCTAGAGCTAAAGAACTGAAACAATAACCAGGAGCACATGGTCCCTAAAAAAGTGGGAAAGTGAACAAAGAGGGATAGTCCTCAAAGATAGCACAGTACAGATGTTACATATAATGGAAATTGAAATTTCGTTTGATTTCTATGAAAGTTAGATGAGAGATTTTGATATAACCTCCAGCACTTTGAGTTTTAAGTTATAAGGATTGGTCATACAGGACAATGCATAATACAGAGCAGTCAATGAAAACAGAGCTTATTAACATACATACATAGCCTATTTTCATACTAAACAAATATTTTTTCTAATTTAAGGATTACAAGCGGTTGGAAAATGGTCATCCATTCATCCGCCAGTTGAACTCCTAATCCTTAACCAGGGTCACAAGGGCTTACTGATGAATCTCAAGTTATACAGGTACAGTGTGTAGTGAAATGAGCCCCTGAGTTGACCCTTAAGGCTTATCAAAGAAATTAAATTCAACTAAAGAGAAATTTGAAGCAAATTCTGTACAATGTTAAAAAAAAACAGAATACAATATCTATGTGCTGAAAAGTGCAGTGTGTTGGTTTGTTGGTTTTCTTGTGGCTCTTTTCCACTGGCACAAGCAACCATGCCGTACTGCAAACAAATGTTTTTCCATTACAAATAAAGAGACGCGAACCCAAACCGAACCCGAGCTGTTCGATGGCGGGGCTGAAAGTGGCCTGCAGCCAAGCTGACTACTTCACTGATTTCTGATTGGCTAGAATGTCATGACAACATGGATAGGGGCCACTGTTTTTTTTACTGTCCGCACAAACAACAATGGTGATACAACTTAACAACTGGGAAGCGGATTAAGTACAAGCACGACTGTCGGTTTGAGCTGAATATACATTTAAATGGGAGTTTTCAAAGACTCTAACAAATTTATCTTTAACTCTCTGAGAAACGTGAAGGTGATCTAGGACATCACTAACAAGTTCTTTGGATTCGGTTTTCATCACATGAATTAAGAATGCTGACAAAAACAATTAAAAACTCAAACAAGACTACAAGTAATAAGAGACCACAATAACAAAAACAGCTTTGACAGAAGAACTTTCTGCCAGTTCAACTCCATGGACGCGGTTTAGGAATGTGAATATCAGGTGCAGAACGGTTCCTGTAGAACGATGGAAAAGTGCTTAAAAATACTTGTTTGATTGAAAGCATGTGAGATATAAGAGGGTTAAAGGTCCCCTGAACAGGTCACTAGTCCATCACAGGACAGACGCATAGATAAACACACTCACACACCTAGGGCCGGTTTCCCAGACAGGGATTAAGCCTAGTCCTAGATTATGTAGTGCTGGGAATAGACATTTTCCATTGAAAAGGAAAGGGTAGTCCAAGACTTGCCCATCTTTGCACTATGGGAGGAAACCAGAGAACCGTACCCAAGACCCTCTTGTTTTAAAACCATTGTGCCATTGTGCTGCCTTAGAAAATGTAAAAATATGTTTTTGGTATATAAAAGGACCCAATATTAAATTATTAAATAATCCCAGTTTTAACCTCAGGTGAAAACATAACATACAAGGCAAATGTAGGATATGGGAATTGTATTAATTGCAACTAACAGCTTAATAAATTCTTCTTCTTTCTTCATATTCTGATTCTTTTGGTGCATTTAGATGTCACACCGCCCCGCGACATATCACAGGCGACTGTCTTGGCCACTGCCTCCATTGATAGAAAGCTCTGAGAATCCCATTCCAATTGTGTCTGGAGGAATGAAATACAAAACATAACCCGTAGCTTTTGTTCTAAATGCTATTCACCCATCCACCCTTGTGTGTTATCTCGTTTAGTCTTTGCTTTTTCCCATTTTCTCTCTCTCTCTCTCTCACTTCCCTCTACGTCCCTCCTTGCCATTGCACATGAAGCGCTTGCCAAGAAGTAGCCGCGTCTTCAAGGAGCCTCTGGTGTCTTTATTCTCCGCAGGCTGCTCTCCTTATCCACTGGGCGTCTCTTTGAACACCGTCCCTCGCTGATCCAGAAAAATGATAAAATAAGAACCCTCACAAGGCCGGAAAAAACCAGAGCCCACCCAAACCGAGTAACAGATTTCTCTAAATTAGCATTGCTGTCGCACACATAAGAATCAGGACCGTCGGGACCGACACAAGACCTTAATTAATAAACTTGGTTACGTGCTGGATAGCAGTTTGATCATGACAATGCACGAAATTCTTAGATGGATGTTTTCATTTAAATGCATTTTTACCATTCAATCAGATAGTATAGGTCATATAACCCAATGTGTTTGCGTGGAGTTTATTAGAATAAGTGGATAAGGGAGGGTGGGGCTAATGCTTGTGGTCACACCCACACTGAAAATGACGTAGCTTTATTTTTTAAGAGCTTGTAAATTCTAGGGGGTGTGATTTTATTTATTTGTGTATTTATTTATTACAACAAATCGATCTGTGTAGGACAGAATTTTGTATGCATAAAATAGTAAAATTAGATCAAATCTTGACTTTATTATAGCAAATTGTTCATGGCTTCAAAATACCTAAACAGGCTATAGCCAAGGCTAATATACCATAATGGAGTCAATAAAAAAGATGTGCAGATAGGGGTAGACACGACATACCGGTAGAAATTTGTCAACCGATAGAGATTTTGGTCTATCGTCTTTATCGCGGTGGAGATCACGTTAGGTACCGTAATTTCCGGACTATAAGCCGCACCTGAATATAAGCCGCACCAGCTAAATTTGGGGGAAAATACATATTGTTCCATATATAAGCCGCACCCGACTATAAGCCGCAGGTGTCTTAATGTTTAATTACTGTATATAAGGGTTCCTGCTACCACAGAGGAGATTGT
>JBBPDC010051120.1:0-11393 GCA_037974485.1 Hemigrammopetersius urotaenia
ACACACACACACACATACACACACACACACATACACACACACACACACACACACACACACACATACACACACACACACATACACATACACACACATACACACATACACACACATACACACACACACACATACACACACACACACACACACACAGACACACATACACACAAACACACATTATGTATATATTATATTTCCTCTGTGTACACACACACACATACAGGTTATATACACACATATACTTGTCTCTATATTTTGTGTTTTAGGTGTGAAGTTTTTATCTGGTTTAGCTTTATTCTGTTGTTTGCTGCTCTAAACTTTCTTCTGTCCATTTTCTGCCGTAACCATGTAAACAGGAAGCGCTCTTTTACATTCTGCTTCATTTGTTAATATTCATCTCGTATTGCTTCATACGTTCACTGCAGGCCGGAGGTTTGGGCTCAGCCTGGGATTAAACAGAGCTAACTACAGCAATGAAGCTCAGAGAGCGGCGGACGGTTCGAGCTTTACTGGAGATCCAGGAGTCTCTGGAGTTCATTACAAATATCTGGTGTCTTAATTTTTACAAGTAATTTAAACATAACTGCCCCCCCGCTGGCCAAGGTCCAGCCCCAGCTAGAAAATGCGGGTGGCAGGCCCAGTGTGTGTGTGTGTGTGTGTGTGTGTGTGTGTGTGTGTGTGTGTGTGTGTGTGTGTGGGCTGGAGTGTGTGTGCAGATTAAACTGTGAGGAGCCGAATTACTCCCAGATTTAACTCCAACACATTTCACTTGATTAAAAACAGACGCGTCTGGCCTCCGTGTGTGTGTGTGTGTGTGTGTGTGTGTGACCCAGTGAGCAGTGTATTTCTTAGGCAGGGGCAGTGCAGAGGAAGATTAAAGCTCTACTGATCTGTTCAGTGTTGGCTGCAATTCAAGGCCTCAGAAATGGACACTAGTCTATTCACCCAGTACACTCTAATATTCTGGCATTTCCTGACACTACCCACACAACATAATGTCAACAGATAAGAAAAGTATTTCAGAGTTGTTTTAATAACTTGGCATGTGGCCTTGTTTTTATTTTGGCAAATAATCATTTTGGTTTAAAAATGTATTAATTGGAAAGGTCGGCTCTGCATTTATTTCAGTGGCTGGTCTTTAACAGACTAGAGGCAAAGAGCTAGATCTGTAAACATAAAGAAAATGACCTGTAATGTGAAATTGATTAAGAAGAGTAATTTTATGCTGTCATCCTTCTAAACTAAACCTCTCATTCCCAATGGCTGTGTTTGTTGTGCACTTTTAAAGAAAGAGAATGAAATATTACATGCAGTACATACACAGAGACACATATATGACAAAAATGATTGAGGTCAGGTCTTTCAGCCACTTAGCCACACCCATTGGTCACAGGTGTACAAAATCAAGCACAAAGTTATGCAATCTCCATAAACAAATACAGGCAGTGGGATGAGTTGTACTGATGCCTGATGCTATTTTGTTGGGCAATTTCTTATCAGGTCTATATCACTATCATGTGTGTCACTTTGTGTCACTATGTGTAGTATTATCTTACTATAATGTGCAATAAACTATCATGTACTATATTGTGCAATTTTCTTATCAGGTGTTAAAACGTTTTGTGCAATAGTTTTCTCTGGGCGGTATTGTTACGTTTTATAAAGGGTGCTAAATCCTGTAATTATATCCTATATCTTTTTATTATGTCTTACCATACAACTACTCATGTCAGTATATATACTTATATACTACTGATCTCTACTACATACAGTAACATACTCCTAAACACCATTTGTGACATTAGTAATTCCTTTAACTTTTAAGTAACTTAGCTATAGTATTTATATTCAGCATGTGTGCATATAGCATAGTATATTGCATATTTTACAGATAAAAGATATTTTATTGAATTTTTTAATACTTATATATTTTTTAATTTTTGTCTCTGCGTCTCAGTGTCAAACAATTTCCTCTGTGATAAATAACGTTGTGTTATTCTGATTTCAATGACACAAGCAAAAAGCACTTAATGCACAATCAAGCTTCTATCTATCACCACCTGATACTATGAGAGGTGAATCTGGGTTTGCTGAATATTTTGAGAATTTGGAACACATGGGCCTTACAGTAATGGGATAGTGTGCCGGGGCTGTGTTTCAGTGTTTGGGGTGGGACAATTCCATATTAATGCCTGTGGTTATGGAATGGGATGTCCAACAAGCTTTTAGGTGTGATGGCCAAGTGTCTACATACTTCTGGCTATTTGTTTATCACAGTGAACAAGAGAGTCGTTTCCCTGTGCTCCGGGTCAGGGAAATGTCTCTGACTGTCATCTGCGCTGCGCACTGAATGACAGTCTGGAGTACCTGGCCTTCTTGGAGAATTTGAGTGGGGTGCTGGGTTCAGGGAGACTGCTAACATGGGCAATGGCAGTGCAGCCTGGAAGGTGGTGATCAGTTGGAATGTCCTCCACGAGAAGTTGAGTGTTGTTCTGTTACTGGACTTCTGTGCAGTGCACGGTTTCCCCATAATAAACACCATGTGCGAGCATAAATCTGTCCATAAATGCACAAGGCACAAGGATGCACGTGGCCGCAAAGTCAATGATCGATTTCATAGTTGTGTCATCTTGGATGTGTAGTGAGAGTTTGCTGGGAGTGGACCTTGTTCTGTTCCTCCGTGCAGAGCTGTGACTGCAAGCTGGTTGGTGCCAGTCGTGGCAGTAAACCCAAAACCTGATGGTGGACACCACATCAGCCACTACTTTTTTCTTGGCTTCATCAATCGCCGATCTTCAGCAAGCATTGGGATGGTTTGGAGCTGAGTGCAAAGCAATTGGGATGAGGATTAGCTCCTCTAAGTCTGAGGCCAGGGTGCTCAGCTGGAAATGGGTGGATTGCCCATCTCAGGCCAAGGGGGAGTCACTGCCCCAAGTGGAGGTGCTCAAATATCTCATGGTCTTGTTCAAAAGTGAGTGTAGAGGCGACCGGGAGTTGGACAGATGGATTGGGGCAGCGTCTGCAGTGCTGTGGATGCTTAACCAGTCTGTTGAGGTGAAGAGAGAGCTGAGCCAAAAAGCAAATTTACTGGTCCATCTACATCCACATCCGCATCAACGGTCACAATCTAGGCTAGTGACCAAAGTGACTGACAGAGTGAGAAGCTCGGACATTTGGGAGGGAGTCAGAGGAGAGCCGCTGCTCGTCCACATCGAAAGGAGCCAGTTGATGTGGTTCAGGTACATTGTGAGGATGCCCCCTGAACGCCTCCCGGAGAGGTTTTCTGGACGTGACCCACCAGGGCACACCCAGGACATGCTGGAGGGAATCATAGTTTTCGCCTGGCCTGGTAATGCCTCAGTGTCCTCCCAGAAGAGCTGGTGGAGCAATACTCTGCTGAGGTTTCTACTCCCGTGACCCAGACCTGAATAAGCAGTAGAAAATGGCTGGATGGCTGGATTTTAAAGACTAAACCTCCCTCCCTCTGAGTAATATTCTCATTCTTAAATTCTATTTCAACTGCCCCATGTCAGGCCTACAAGCTTCACTTCTTAATCTCCTATTAGATGTCGAATTAATCCGTCTCTATCTAGCCTACCCATAGACCTCTTTCTGTCCTGAAACATTACTCCACTCCCCTTCACTGAAACTGTTCTTCTTTCTCTGTACTTCTATGCAAAACTGTCTTCTTATCCAAATGTCTCACATCATAAAAGAAATCCCAACAATCATAACTTTTAAATTCAGCAAAAATGCTGACAATCATTAAAATAACAATCCAATCCAAAGAACTCCATCCCAATAACAATCCTTCAACAAACACAACAATCCTAAACATATGTACCAATCCCAACGAATACAACAATCCTAACAATCCCAACAAAAGCAACTTCCCATCAAATATAACGCTAACAACCCATCAAATCCCTAAAACATAACAATCCCACTACACTACAAGCCAACACACATTACAATCTCAACAAACACAACAACCTCAACAGATGCAACAACCCCAACATGTATAACACCAGGAAACAAAAATTTGTTTCATTACATTTTGTAGTGTTTCTTACACAAACTCGGCACGCTGATTTCGATGGCATTGTTTATTTTCATGTAGCTTCAAGCTGCACTATTTGCGCTCTCATCTTGACTTTTTCGACCAAATCTTGATGAAGAACATGGAGAGAGATTTCACCAAGACATCTAGGCGATGGAGAAGTGGTACTAAGGACAATGTGATGAAGCCGTGATAGGTGACTATATCTGGAGTTTGGTTGGTACTGATTACTCAACTCACAAGAGACAAAAACGATCCCGTGTACACTTTTAAAGATTTGAGGGTGATTTGCATTGTTACTTTATTTGTGCAAGCAAAATGAACGTTGTTGCTCCCAGTGGTGTTAATATTTCGCAAATCCCATGCATGCTGCTTAAAGTGGATTGCTGAATCGGCATGCAAACCTTGACTAAGAAGCATCCAAAATTGCAGTGAAACAGACCTTTCAGACCTTACCCAGTGTAATAATCCCATATTGCAATCCCAAAAATCTCAAAAAACATCCCAGCAAAAATAACAACCCCAACAAATGCAACAATCCCAACCAATACAACAACCCATCAAGCATAAGAATTTCAACACAAAAACCCAACAAAGAACAATCCCAACACAAAAACCTAAGAAACATAACAATCCCTTCAACCCCACCAAGCCGAACGCTCTTGACCATCTCAAGAACATCCCAGCAACCACAACAACCCCAGAGAGCGCGCGCTTGCGTTTGTGTGTATCCACGTGTGTGTGTGTGTGCGCCCGCGCGCGTGTGGGGTGGGAGGTGTGATTCAGTCTCTAGGACCCTGCAGGTGCCAGTTGTGGTCATTGGGCAACAGAAGCGGCGCAGTCGCAGGAGCAGCTCCTCAGCCTCCTCCCCGCGCCACCCCAAAACACACTCACACTAGACGCACACACACACGCGCGCGCGCGCACGCAGGCACCCCGCGCACCAGAAGCTCGCGCTCCGTCCTTCATGGCCTCGTCGTCCGCGAGCGGCGCGGAGGAGGCGCGCGCCCCCGCTCTCACACCGCTGAAGCTCGTGGGCTTGGCCTGCGCGTTTCTCGCGCTGTGTCTGGACGTGGGCGCCGTGCTGAGTCCCGCGTGGGTCACCACCGCCGACGGCCAGTACGCACTGTCTCTCTGGGAGTCCTGCTGGAGGAAACCCACCGAGCACACGGTCTGGGACTGCGACAGCACACTGAAGACGGGTGAGTATACACACACACACATACATACAGTTATACACAGATTGAATTCATACGTTTTAGCCCTAAATCACAGCTTCTGATTCCTCGTGGTGATAAAAATGTGTGTTTTGGTTGGAGATGGGCTGAGGATGGACTCACTGACTCATGAATGGATTCTTCTCTTGGGGTTGTTTTCAATGCACTGATCCAACTTCATCAATTTAAAGGCCCTATTGAATCACACTTCTGCATCAACCACACAACATTAATAAAGCTGACTCCCCAGCCTGAAACAATGATTTGTAGAAACGTTTAATTGAATTGGAGAGTTTGAAGGAATGTACATGCCAGCCCTGAAGCTCTGACTCCATCTGTGAGTAAAAGTAAGTGGACAGTCACTGTCACTGAATCGCAAGTCACTGTGTGTGGAGGTGATGAGAATAAAGTTGACTTCTCCTTGTGGCCCACACAGGACTGAAAATGAATCACTGAATACAGTTTTCTAAATCACTGAAATGGACATCTTTTTCAGTCTGGATATATCTTTTATTTATACGGATGATGGATGTTTAATTATTTATGTTCTATAATAAGTTGGATGAAATTTCCCATCACTGGTGCAGCTATTTCACTAGGATGCATCTGCTGGCCTTATTGCATCTCTTTAGGCAATGCGTTTGTGCTCTCTTTGCATAAACGTCTCTTTTTGCATTCCTCGTCAGATATTGCATTTTGGGGTTTCTGAAACTGATCCAGGTTTAGATGTGTGGGTCAAGTATGTTATCCACCATGCAAAAAAATGAACCTGGTCCCGCTAATGCAATGATTTATGATCATCACTGCACGTTGCATTTTGCAAGCATATTGATTTTGTGTCTGGAGCTGGGCTGTGTGCAGCGTGGAGTTTCTTTTTGTTGTTGTTCAGCACTTTGCTGCTCTCAGCCAATGTGGGAACGAGCTGTGGTCCAGCTGGGGTTGCATTTCAGCTTTTGTTAGCCTCCAGAAAGGGCCTTTTTGTTGGAGGTTGCCCCCACCGGTATTGGGAGGGGGCAGGCAAGGAGTGAGGGGTGACTTGGACAAGGCAAAATCTAGGGGCTCCAGTGTTTCACGGATTAGTTACCAAGAAACAGATAGCCTGGGCCAGCAATGGCATTTCCCACACGGAACAAAAAACAACTTTCCTTAATTTTTAGTAATGCATTGGTGGTTCATAATCATTTCCATGTGAATGAAATGTGTCACATCAACATAATTATTGTCCGACATAGGTAAAATAGAAATGAAAATGGTATACACATTGATTATGTAGACTGAAGAGTAGTAGAAATAGGAATATGTACGTTGGGAAGAGTATGCATGTCAATAAGTGAGATCCGTGCATCACTGTTTTCGATGCAGAAATGTCCTTTGGGCATAAAGTGTTTGTATTATTTTAATTCTGTGTTGGACCTGTGGGTCCAAATAGTGCGTATTCATGCACATTTCTTTGGTTTTGCAACAGTCCTGCGTGGCCAAGAATGAGGCCTGGAACTGCGTGCTGGGGGTCGCCAGTTCGGTTGAAGCAACTTTCACAGCTCTGTTTTTTGTCCTAAAAGAGTCGGCCTCCATATAAAGTCATGAAGCTTCGGTCCACATACCAGAGGCTCTGCCATAGTAGAGCACAGGCCATTTTCTTCGCATTGCCTTATTGATTCGGACCGTCTCCATAATCCGTCACTCCAGTTATTCCCTGCACCCCCTGCCAGTGTCATGCACTGTGCATTAAACAAATCTCATTAGCTTTGCAATTACCGGCCGGCTCCATAGCTGTCTATAGAACACAATACTATTGACTCGCTGACTGCTGCTTGTTTTCACTGGATGTTTTAGCTAGATATGTGTTTAGGTTGAAGATTTGGGTCTCTAAACGGAGGCATAAATAAGCCAACACACACACACGCACACACACACACACTGCTGTCCAAGGAAAAAAAGAAAGTGGAATGTGGTCAGAGTGTATTAGAGAGACTTTGCGCTGACTCTACACTCAGCTAGAATGGAAATACAGAATGTGAAGAGTGTGTGTGAGTCTCCAAGTGCTGGTATTTGCATAAAGATGTGAAGGCCTGTAATACAGTCTCAGCAAAAAGGGCATAGTTCTTCTATATAATCACCAGAATGGCTAAGAAAAAGTTCTGTGGCTAATTGAAATATAAAATAAAGCAAAAACAAACATTTTGAGATGGTTGTAAGTTGTTGTTTTAGATGTGTCAGCTGATTTTAGTAAAACTATATAATTGGCAATGTTTTAATCATTAACTCTAAATATGAAATGCATTATGTCTTTAAACAAATCATCTAGAATTCACAATACATTTTTAATTGTGTTATAAACACCCAACAGCTATAAATAAACACCTATAAATATGGGGCAAATTCACATTTTAGTCCAGAAGTCTTCAGTGCAATTTTATATCATATTACTACAAATGCAACCAGTAATAAAGCAAGACTTATTTTGACAGCTGTGGCATTCAAAGATCGTTGCTACACAATCATCATCTTGTGTGTTCTCCAGGGATTCATTTGATAATTTATTACATAATTCTGGCATGCTGTGTCTACTGCTGTGTCATGAAGGAATCCATGAAGACAAATTTAGCTAGCTCTCCAGCAGGGTCTAAATTATAATAACAGACAGTTATTAGCAAAATAACATATCAGTCTGAGACTAAGAAGGTTTTTATTCATGGACACACTTGGAGCAATGGCTGCTGTTACCCAGAGTCATGTGTAGAGCCAAGCAAAAGTTTCTCTTTAGAGTGTAAAAATATGAGCAAAAGCCAAGAGTCCGTAGCATCACAGCTTCCTGGCTGTCTAATACAAAGTCTTTACAAAATCTTTACAAAATTGTAATTTATTGCCTTCATAGTTCACTGACAAGTTGCTCAGTTGTCTCAGTGTTCAAGCTCTCCATGCTCGACATGTCAGCGGAATAACGTAACATAACGGAGCGGGGTCACGTGACTCCACACGCGGTAGTGTTTTTAAAGGGAAAATAATTGACTTGGAAAAATTTGATCGATTATAGGTTCTAAATGACGATTTCGATTAATCGCCCAGCCCTACTTGATGGCACCTTTTTATTTTTTTATCAGTGCTAAATTGCCTCATATTGAGAGAACACTGGACCTAAGGGCAGTTGAATGAGCAAGAAATAGATTTTGGTAATTAATGTTTTGATTTTTATCTCCCTTTTATCTGCATTCCCATCTGTGATCCCACAGGCTTTTTCGGATAGAACTCTTGCTCTGCTGGAGATCCAACTCAATTCTCTTTAAAGATAACACACTTAATCCATTTTTCCTGCGACAGGGAAAGTCACCCTGACAGGACAGACTTTTTCACAGGGCCTCCGCCGGGGTCGGAGGTTAGAAGTTATGCTGCTGTCTTGTAGTTGAGGCATAAAGAGCTGGTGGGAGTCGACCACTGATTTGTTTTTATTCAGCTTCCTGTGGTGACAGAGCCATCCATAACTCTAAATCCTAAACCTTATTTGGTAATGAAGGCCCATTCGTGTTCGGAATGTTGGCCTGCGGTGTGAATCTGAACTGCAGTGATGGGGCGACTCTTAAACAGTTTGAACAGTTTATTTGCACAACATCCCAATTTTTACATATCATTTTTATATCTATATCTATCTATCTCTCTGTTTAAACAGACTTGTTCAGAGGGGTTCTCTGCTGCAACACCGTAAATGTGTCTACGGCAGTGAGTTATGTTAAACCATAAATGCTTTATTTCTTTGGGTCAACAGTCTTGTCTGACGTTTAAAACATTTTTGAAAATCTGTCTGACAGCTCAGTTACACATGAATCAGCTGGTGTTCCGCCGGTCCCCTCAACTCAACAACTATTTCATCCCCCAGTTTAAACACCCCAAACCTCAATACTCAAACTCTCTTAAAGCAAAGACGCTCATAAAAAATCGCATTTAGGTCCATGCATGCCAAAACCTCAACTATCTGAAACAATAAACCCCCGTCAGCACTATCCTACCCACTTTTCTTTCTGTGCACCTCCTTTTTTTTTAAATGACACCGTTGCTGAGGAGTAATTGATGCCCACAAAAGCTAATTTCATGCAAATTAGCCCCGGGGAGTTGCTGTAATATGTGGTCGGGCTCCGAAGCGCAGGCATAATTCTATAATTTGCTGGTTTTGGCCACTCTGCTATTAGAGCAAGCCATTTGTCATTACACGCTCAATGAGGTGGCGTTTTTTTCGGAGAATAACTATGAACTTGGAGCCATTTTCTCATGTATGGGGTTAATTATATAAAGTTGTTGTGATTGGCATGTCAGCGGGATATGTTTGGTGGTCTGATCCATTCGGTTGTTTATCTGACCGGTTGTAGGCCTGCAATGCAGGAAGGTTTTGTAAGATGCTATTTAAAGAGGTTGTGTCATGGAAAGGCAAATTTTCTACACTTTTTTGGGGGAAATAAAATAGTTTGATGCAATTGCATGGCAAGAATTTCCTTTTAGGGGGGCCTAGCTCCAGCTTGGTTGGGGGCCATGGAGTCTAAGCTATTAGATAAACCTTGTTACCATAACCAGAGGAAAAAACAAGCTGTTTGATTCATGAATTAAAGTCAGACTCGGACTTCCCTGAACAGTCTTATGATTAGGTTTATATTTAGACTTTTTTAAAAATGCGATCACACTCACACAATCATGTTTTTATCTTATTGAGGTTCCTCAACAGTAACTCGTTGAGACTGCTGCCATTTTGTCAGGTACGGGGCATCTCACTATCCACAAACCCCCCCACCGCCCCCAAACCCCCCCCCCCCCCCAAACACCCCACCCCCATCCGCATCTTGTCAGCTCTCCATGGAGGATTCGGTGCTATTTCGAGGCTCTACTCCAGCTGAGTGTCTTTTAGAGTGCTTCTGAATGAAAGCATGGGAGGAGGGAGGGAGGAAGAGGAACAGGAGAAGACAGAGAGAGAGAGAGAGAGAGAGAGAGAGAGAGAGAGAGAGAGAGAGAGAGAAAACGAGAGAAAGGCTGAGTGAGAGATAAAGGGAGGGTGAAGGCGAGAGGCACAGAAGAAGAAGGGGAGAAAGAGAGAGTGAGAGATAAAGGGAGGAGTGAGGGGAGAGGCACAGAAGAAGAGGGAGAGAATAGAGAAAGAGAGAAAAAGGAGAAAACAAGAGAGCAATAGCAAAAGAGCAAAAAAAGAAGTGGGAAAAGGAGGGGTATCCATTATGCGATGCCCCATTTAGCCCACCAGAGTCACTGATAAGACCTCCATAGTGGAGAGGAGCTTCACTTTTTTCACAACTGAGGGAATCTGGTTGTGTGTGTGTGTGTTGGGTTGGGAGGTTGGGGGGGTTGGGGGGGGCATACCCTTGGCCTATTGTGCATACAAAATGTCTGTGCAGTCTAATTCTTTATCCCTGACACTTGATATTTTTCGTCTTTTTCTTTCTTTCATGTTTTTCTTTAACACCAACATTCTTTCCCAGCCAAGCACTCCCCTGAGAAGGACAAACAATCTCCTTATTTCCTCTTAGCCTTGATTGCCTGTATTTCAGCGCGCAACCTGCTGTCTGCTGTGTATCTGGCCTCAGGCATCAGTCAGTCAGTGCAGTGCTTAAGCGTGTGTGCTGAAATGCTGAAATCCCATTTCATTACAGCCGGTCATTTAACAAAAGCTCTTAACCTGTAAACCATTACAGCTAAAGAAGTGAACACACACTCTTAAATATGATTCAATGACAAATTCATGTCCGACATTTAGTATGATGAGGACAAAGTCCAGCGTAGAGCTGGGAAACATCACATCATTATAAGTATGTAATGTATGAAGTATGATAAATGACATCACAGTGTCTCTAAGGGCTGGGCGATTAATCGAAAAAGAATCGAAATCGACATTCAGAACCTATAATAGATTACATTTTTCCAGGTCGATTATTTCGATTACTTTCCCTTTAAAAACACTACCGCGTGTGGCGTCACGTGACCCACACACGGTACGTTTAGTGGTGGGCCGTTATCGGCGTTAACGTGCCTAGTTAATGTGAGACTCTTAAAAAATATCACCGTTAATCTATTCACAAAGTTGGGTTGGGAGCTGGGTCTATACTACGCAAGCTATGATGACTTTC
>JBBPDC010051131.1:0-11392 GCA_037974485.1 Hemigrammopetersius urotaenia
AAGAAAACGTTAAATTACACGTTCATTGTGGTTAAATTACACTTGTGAGTAAATGCCCTCTGTAAAGGTAAACAATACCGCGCTGTTGTGACGACACACGACACGTGACGACATCAACACAGCGAATGCAGTTCGTCCGAATTCCACTCATACTGCCCTCTTTCATACTGTATAGAACGCACTGTTTTAACGGTAGAGCAGTATGTTCTAATTCAAATGTAGTACCTACTCAAGTAGTATGTGATTACGGATGCAGCAGTAACGTGAAGCTGTTCCAGGACGTCACTAATAAGTTCTCTGGCTTTGGTTTTCCGCACACGGATAGGGAATGAAGAGAAAACATTAAACTCTCAAACTAGACTACAACAACAAAAGCAGCTCTGACAGAAAAACTCTCCGCCGGTTCGAATCCACGGAGGCGGTTTTGGGACGACCGGCCATAAACTGTGGAGAGAACTGATTCAGAAACTGGACTGAGATACACTGGAACATCGGTTCCGTTACATTGCAATACAGTTTACGGACAGCGCGGTTCCTGTAGACCTGCGGAAAAGTGCCTTATGCTACACAAGAAGAGTCCTTTGGCAAAACCCCAAATGCTACAAACTGCCTGAATAAGAGTGTCTGCCAAACATATATATATAAAATGTAACTTCAAGCCAATCACACGTCTGTGAAATCAAACTGTCCACTGGACAGTTTGATTTCACAGACGTGTGATTGGCTTGAAGTTACATTGTGTCGTTTAAGCGTTCCATTTATTTTTTGGAGCAGTATACTTCTGTTGGTCCAATTGTTATGAAATGCTTATATGATGTATGGTTAAACAACAGAGCCAATATACTGCTTAGAATCCTCCCCACGGCCTTTATTATACTGGACACATCGACCAAGAACAGATCCCCCCTAATCCAGCTCTGCTTGATCACCATTTATGTTGTTTTCTCTCAGCTGTACAGTAAATGTTTAATTTGGGTTGTGCCGGTGAAATGAAAGGTCAGGTGGTGCGAAGGGCTGCAGGGTTGGGGTCATTTCAGTTCTAGTACGACGCTTTTTCCGGCAGACGTCGTCTGTTTCAGTTCCGTTCGGTTCAATTCGGTTTCAGTGTATGTGCTGAAATCCAACTGAACCGTCGCTGTAAACAGCGGGAAATGCCCCGAGCCCCGCAGGTTGAGATCGAGAGCTGTCTTGTCTCCTACATGCCTGCCTTTGCGAGTGCTGTGTTTAGTGTCTGTGTGCACAGATGTCCTACACCGCACTGGATCAACCTGTGTATCCACAATAAATGATATTTCAAAAAAGAAAAACAAAAAAGAAAGAAAGATCAAACGGACATCAGTTTCCTTCTGTTTATTTCATAATAATTTACGGCATTTATTAAACGCTTTTATCCAAAGCGACTTCCATTCCCTACCTACAGGGGGCAGTCTTTCCCTGGAGCAACTCGGGGTTAAGGTTCTTGCTCAGGGACCCAGTGGTGGTGCTGAAGGTAGGATTCGAACCCATGACCTCTTGGTCTAGAGGTAAGTATCCTACCCACTACGCCACCACCACCATCTGTAATTTTTTGTGCAAGATGCGTGTAAGTAGCTTTCATTTAGAATTTAATTTGCTATAATTCCTCTAGGAATGTCTTGCTCTACTAGTTTCTATATGAATAGTTAATAGTTAAGGTCATCCAGAGTGATTTAAAGAGGGAAAAATCCGCTCAAGTGCCATTTCTGAATTGTTCTCAATGGTGGGGAATGGAACCAGACGTCCAATTAGTTTCATGCCCAACTACACATGAAACCGAGGCATTTCAAAGGATATGCTTCACAGATGAATGAATTAGGTTTTAATAAAAGCAATATCCAGATGTCATTGTACTAAAAAGTCGACCGCAAAGAAATGAATGTAAACAAGTAATTACATCATAATATTTGTCATTAAGTAACTTCTTGTTTACGTAATTCTTAATATGCTAAACATCTGACATACCTTCTGGCAAACCAGTGTAACCAATGTAAAATAACACAAATCGTTAATCCTCAAAGTTAACGTAATTATTTAATGGTTAAGAACATACTGCTGGATTTCTGAGACTTTATGTTATAACTGGCCCAAAAAGGGGTCATTTTTGAAGCTGGCGTGGTGGAAGCAGGGAATACGGGTGAATGTAAGGATCTGAGCGACTTTGACAAGGGCCGAGTTGTGACCGCAGACTGGGTCAGAGCATCTCAAAGAGCAGGTTTTATGGTGTGTTTCCAGTATGCAGTGGTCATTTCCTCCCAAAAGTGGTCCAAGGAAGGACAACCGGTGTCCACCACTGACAAAAAGTCACCTGGTTTCATTCGCCAGCCTTGTGAAAAGAACATTTCTATACAAGTTCGTATCAGTCCACACTGAATTTAAAAATAAATTGATCGATATGGAGGTGTCTTAAAACTGCTTGGGGAGGCTGGTGGCCCAGTGGTTAAGGCATTCGCCCTGTGATCAAGTTGCAGGTTTGATTCCCAAGACTGTCCCGAGCATCACCACACACTGCTCCCCGGGCGCCGTGTTCCTGCTGCCCCCTGCTTCACTTGGTGAATGGGTTAAATGCAGAGGAAGTATTTCACACTGTGTGCAGTGGTGTGTTCCCGTATGACCAGACTGTCACTTTCACCGATAATGAATAGCCAGCTGGATAGAGACTAAAGGTAATAATCTTCTGGTATTACAGTCGAGTATTACTGATCAGTTCCTCCCAAAAGTGGTCCAAGTTAGGACAACCGGTGCACCCCTGTCCACCACTGACAGCACCTACCACAGGCCTGTGAGCACCAGAACTGGACCGTGGAGCCGCGTAAGAAGGTGGCCTGGTCTGATGAATTCCATTTTCCTTTGCATCATGTGGACAGGGGACATGGGGAAGAAAAGGAACCAGGATGCACTGTGGGAAGAAGGTAAGCTGGCAGAGGCAGTGTGATGCTCTGGGCAATGTTCTGCTGGGATACCTGCATTCATGTGAATGTTACTTCGTTTCACCTACACATACATTGTTGCAGACCAATTACGCCCCTTCACAATAACAGTGTTCGCTAAAAACAGGGTAATGTTTCTTGCCAAACTGCAAACATTGTTCAGAAATGGTTCGAGCGACATAACAAAGACTTCAAGGTGTTGACTTGGCCTCCGACTTCCGCAGATTTCAGTGTTACTGAGTGTTGTTGTGACAAACTTGTCCGACTCATGGAGGCTCCACCTCGCAACTGGTGCAGATACACACCTTCAGAGGTCTTGTGGGGTCCATGCCCATATACAGCCATGGAAAAATAAAGAGATCGCATCGTTTTTTCCTGGTTATTGCTTTTGTAATTGGTTGGAGTGTGTCTGTGTAAAATGTCAATATTGTTTCATACACTATTGGCCACATGATTAAAAAAAAACAATACATATATTACTCCACAGTAACTCCCTAACCACCAGGCCACCAGCTGCCCACAAATAAGCCAGAAAAAAAATCAGTTCTGTAATGAGTTGAACACTTTGGTTGAATTTGTCTGAGATTATTTTGTTTTCCTCAGAACACACTGGTGGTTTTGGATAGTCTATATAATTGCTATATTTGTGGTCGTTGACACCCGGTTCCATTGGCCAGCCAGTTCATATCAGTCCACACTGAAAGACTTAAATGTAAAAATAAACTGATCACTATAGAGGTGTCTTAAAACTGCTGATAATGAATAGCCACCTGGATAGAGACTAAAGCTAATAATCTTCTGGTATCACAGTCGAGATTTCGGATTAGTTTGCCACCCTCTCTGCTGCAGGATCTCTCCAAAGAGCCGGGCGGCTGCCTCAGCACAGCCTCGATGGATGGTCAGGCCAAAGCCTCCATGGCCATAGTTGTGGATGACCTGATACAAGAAAATGAGAAATTTTGTCATACTTTCTTAATGTTGTTTTAAACCATATCACTCACTCCCCAGCCTTTATATAGAAGCTAAGCTGCAAAAACATCCTGTTTATTATTGCTCGAATTGTGAAAACACATTTATGTGGTAAAAAAAAAGCCTAAAAATGCCTATTTCTACAGTGCAAACCCTAAATATGCTCCCAAAACACGTTAATTTCATTGTAAACTCAGCTTAATACTTTACCCTTAAAGAAAATGTAACGGTAAACACGTATTCGTGTTTTCTTTTGCCGTTTTCTTCGGTATAAGCAGCTAAATACAGTGATAAATTCATTTAAATGACTTTAACAATGATCCTCATCTTTCCGTTCAGAAAACTTTTTGGCTGAATTGTTTTATTTTTTAAAAATTACCTCAAACGTGTCCGGTCCAGATCGCATGGTTTCCCTCTCCAGCCTCACTTTACTGCGTACTGGCCTGAGACCGGTCCAGTCCTCCACGATCCGGGCATGCTTACAGAGAGAAATACAGATGGTTCAAAAGAGGTTAGGAATATATCAGAAGAATTATGCGTGACCGACTCGGCTGGGCTGTGATAAATGAACTCCTCCGTCCTCTAGACCAGCGGTCCCCAACCTGTATTGGGTCACGGACCGGTTTAATATCAGAAACTATGTTCGCGGCCCGGCCTTTAAGGAGCGGCAGATAAATATAAATATACGTATTTATACAAATAAACGATACGCATTAAAATGGGGATATTTAAAAAATATAATAATGGGGGAATCTTTAAAATATAATAATAAACGTAAATCCAGTGTGTACTTGCAGCTTTATTAACAGCGTTTCCATAACAACGAGCCGACAACAGAACCCGGGGAACATCCACGGTTTTTTTTTCTGTGCAGCCTGCGGACCGGTACCACATGACCCACAACCCCTGATCTGCTCAGGTTAAAAGGGTTTGAAGTGTCTGAGTGCTTGTAGTGCAGGGGCTCAACCCTGGTGTGGAATTTGAAAAAGGTGCTTCCAGGTTGACTACAGCCTGCCCTGAGTGCCCTTGTGTGAAAACACTCAGAATAAATATATTTATTGCCACACAAAAGCAAGAAAGAGTTCGGTTCTCAGAAAAAATCTGTGTGTGACTGAATCTGCAACTCCTGATCCATGTAATACTGTCTTAAAGGTTTTAACGAAGTGTTATTTGTTTTAATCAGGCTATTTTTAAACTCCTTTAAGACTGATATAGGTAAATGATTAGTGTTCTGATTGGCTGTGCTGTATACTGTATACACTACTGTATATGGACAAAAGTATTGGGCCACTTAATTCCAGAGAAGGACAGTCTTAATGCTTCAGCAGATCAAGACAGTTCCTACATTTTAAACATGGTTGGATGAGTTCGGTGTGGGAGGCATGTCCTGGTCTTAACCCCATCCAACACTTTTGGGATGAACTAGAATGAAGATGGAAAGCCAGGCTTTATAATTACCGACCTTATATACACTCTACAGAGTGAACACTCCAATATCTTGTGGAGAACAGCCCAAGAAGCTGTTAGAGCTACAAAGGAGGGACCAACTCCATATTAAAGTCTATGTGTTTGAATGCAATGTCGCTTTTGGTGTAATGGTCAGGCATCCCAATACTTTTGTCCTTATAATGTATCTCTATAACGGCCCATTACCATCATGACAACACTGTTCACTCACAACTCTCAGTATAACAGCTCTGTCTGCAGGAACGACATTCCGTATCACTTCTGTGTGACTGATCGTGGCCAAAGCAGTGTTAGCAGAAAATATGGCCATGATTTTCTAACTTGCTTCACAAATATGGGCAGTATGTACTGCTGAGTTACATGTACGCTCTTAACAGTGTTTACATACTTCATCAAACTCTTATTGCATGAAAGCAAGAAAAAAATCTTTTTTTAAAATGACATTAGCCTTCTAAAGCCATACGAAGCAAAACTGAACAAACCAGGAGAGAAGCAAAGATGTCAATCAAACTCTGTAATTAGGTAAGGCAAGCATTTTTTGCTATAATATCTCAATGAGCTAGAAAAGCCATAACTGAGAGAAACAATATAATATAGAAAAGCTCCTGTTGCCAATTATCCATTTCATGACTAAAGAAAATCGACTGCAATTTTCTTACTTTCAGGCTGGGCTCTAGTTCGCAGGCCTCGTCCCACACTTTTTTGTGGTCGACGGAATTGTTCTGCTGACTCCAGTTTCCCCGCTGGAAAATTCCACCCACGGTCACCAGGCGACTCCTAAAGAAGGGCGAGAATGAGACCTGCTTAGTACACAGTTCAGTTTGCAAACACAGCGCCTCTTTACCAAATGGAATTTCTTAAAGGAGAAGTTTGACTAGGGCTGGGCGATTTGGCCTAAAATCAAAATCTCGATTAATTGAACATTTTAACTCGATTACGATTAATGAACGATTATTTTATTTATTTAAAAAAAAATTTGCCCTCATAGTTCACTGACAAGTTGCTCAGTTGTCTCAGTGGTTAAGCTCTCCGTGCTCGACATGTCGGTGGAATAACGTAACATAACGGAGCGGGGTCACGTGACTCCACATGCGGTAGTATTTTTAAAGGAAAAACAAAAAATTTGATCGATTATAGGTTCTGAATGTCGATTTTGATTACTTTTCGATAAATCACCCAGCCCTAAGTTTGACCCAACTTTATTAACAAAAAAACGACTCCTTTACCCCGCGAGGCACGTAAAGCTTCTTACCCTGGGATGATATAAGGTGAATCATAAACTCCCTTTTGGAAATTGTGTGTCAGAATCCAGTGTTTTATCCATGGAGCATCTACCTAAAGTTACAAAGAACAAATGCAAATGTAAGACCACTTTTGTGACTCCTAATGGTTTTTGTTTGCTTCCATTTGTTTGTGCTGGAGCTAGGATGCTAATATAGCTAACACGTAACAGAAGTTTAGCGACCACCTTAGCAATGTCTAAGCCCCACATCTATCCTTCAAGTGCTTGTCGTAAGATCCTACTTTCCAATTACTACTTCAAGTCACGCATTCAAGTGCTTAATCGGGAAATTCAAACATTTTTGTGGCTAATGTTTTAGCAAAAAACACTGAATCGCATGTCGTTAAAGGGGACAAACTCACTTTAGTTATAACAGGTCTATGGGCTACAAAACTCACTCACACATAAAGAGATTCACCAGCTTTATTCTTCAGTTTCAGTCCCTTTCAAAATGAGCCGTTTGGACGGAGGGCCCAGTGGGATGTAATACTGGGCTAATTTGCATAGAACCGCCCCTCATCTGTAAAGACCCCACCCACTAGATTAGCTGAAGGTCCTCCATGTTGTCTGCTAGTTTTACGAGCACGTTTAAGACGCTGAGCGCTGTGTCTGCAGACAGAGGCGAGTCACACATGAAGGGTTGTGTTGTTGCTGCAAAAAACAGCACAAATCCTGCACTTTCTCCCAGACAGAGAAAACCGAAGAACTGTGTGGCTCCATTTCATTGGAGTCCCAGCAACGATCGGTTTCAAAAATTGAATAAGAAGTTGTGAATAAGGAACTTTTACCTACTGCCCATGAGCAGATGAGGGAGATGTAAGTACTTTCAAATAATGACTTTTGTGTTTCTATTGCAGTTTAGTATTAACTAGCTTGTTCGTTTCAAAGAGCTTCATGAACATGTTTTGTAGACCACAGACCTTTTAAAACTTGTTGTTTTTTTTTAAAAAGTGAGTTTTGCATAATGTCTCCTTTAAGATAAAATTAGCGCCTTTTCTGCTGAAAAAAATAGCTGTACAATGTTTAGCTGTTTTTACAAAAATAATGTCTTTAATAAATGAATAATGACCAACAGCCAGGAATATACAGTCACTACCTGGCTAGCCAGTTAACCATTCTGCTGCAAATGAAGTGAAAGTGACCATTTGTCATACGTGAACACGCCACAGCACACAGTGTGAACAGCACGAAACACTTCCTCTGCATTTAACCCATTCACCAAGTGAAGCAGGGGGCAGCAGGAACACAGTGCCGGGGAGCAGTGTGTGGGACGGTACCTTGCTCAGGGTACCTCAGAGGGGCCTAGCGATCTTGGGATTCGAACCCGGACTTTCTGATCACAGGGCGAATGCCCTTACCACTAGGCTACCAGCTGCCCTGTGATGTCACATTTGAAGCAAATAAGTGTGAATTGCTGTTCACTCTATTGAACAGCCATTCATAATCTATAACAGTCACTTATCTAACTTGGTGCTTATGAAAGGAGCTTGGTTAGAGCACGTCATTTAATCTACAGCACGGTAGTATTTTTAAAATGATGTTTTGTCCTATACCATGTTTTGACATCACAACTTGGTGACTCGGGTATCCACAAAAAATCGTTTACCACTACTAAGGCCCTGGCAGCTTGATTATTCCTGTGCTCATAACTCGTAATTGTCACGGTTCCCACCGGTGATCACCGGAACACGGGACCAGTTCCTGCCTGCGACCACCGGGTGTCGCCATGAGACCATGGACTGCCTGCCCCATTACTCACACACCTGTAAATACTCACCTGATTATGCACCTTGTTATGCTCCCCATTAAGATCTGACTTCTCATTGGTTCCTAGTTTAGTTCCCCTGGTATTTATGGTAGTCCCTCTCCTCAGTTCCTTATTCCAGCATACCCTCACATAGCCTTCCTTTGCGCTCCTGTTCTGTTCTTAAGTTAAGGCTTGGCCACAGTGCCGCTTTTCTGTTTGCATGCCACTTCTGACTTGTAATAAAACCTTATCCTGCTTGCAATGTAAGTCTACGCCTGTGCTTCCCTACCTGCTAACCTCAGACAAGACAGGATCGTGATATTAATTACGATATTTCCGGGCGCACTCAAAGGTAGCTTAAATCTTCTGGAGTATGGGCGCTTTCAACTGGAACTTCACCTGAAGTCAACAAGCCCGACCTCCAAACCCGAGCCGACTGCTCTGTGCGGCCGCAGCAGAGAAAGTTGTAGTAAACACGTGGCTAACAGTGGCTAACCTGAATAAAACCAAACCCCATTTGTCATGCTGGAACGCGGCAAACCGTGTGTGATATCATTGCCAGTGAAGGTAAATGGCATTGTTGAGTTGGTAATTTACAAACTTCAGAAACCGCGTTAGTGAGTCTATTAAACTGTCGACTCTACTAAATTAAACAAGCACATAACATTACAAACGCAATGTACTTAAAATGTGCTAAACTCTACCTTAATTACCCCCTGAATATACACCATTTGAATAAAGTGGGGGTTAATTTGTGAAACTGACCCCTTAATTTTACCTTATAATTAGATTTAAGGCCTGAGTGTGAAACTCCTTCATCTTAAATTAAAGGTGTTAATTCAGGAGGTTCTATTATAAGGGTCAAATTTGAATTCAGTAATTTTACCCCCTAATCTGTGCACTATTTCCCTTCCTTTTCCTTCATTTCCTGCATGTGGGGACACTAAGGTCGAAATTAAGGTCATTTTAAGGGGTAAAATTTCATAGTGGTTTCATAGTGTAAGGAGAAACCCCATCAGCAAGTCTACGTGAGACTAAGATCACTTAACCTGGGTTCCATGCTCTTCCACCACTTCAACAACAGTGCGGCTACAGGTCAAAAAGAAACCAAAGTCACCAAAACTGTCTTTTTGAAAGAAAAAATCGATGCATTTTTGTTCGCTAAACTATCACGGTATTGTAAAGAGCTCAACCTCTTCATCCTGACCTTGATGATCTGCCCTCGGCCAGGAGTGAGCTCTGGGTCAGGCTGCAGTTCACCCGCTCGGACCCCTGAACAGTTGATGATGATGTCGGCACCGCTGTCCGCCAGCTACTCGGCAAGAGGGAAGAAATATGAGACAAGAGACATGCCTTTTCTCTTCATTTCATTGTTTTTTCTCTTCATTTCATTGTTTTTTCTCTATTCATCGTCAATTATGCCAGCGTAACTAGCATAAGCTGCCGATATTTACTGCTTTTAGTAAAACTTTTTAAAGCTTTGCATGTGAGATTGCAGTGTATGAGTCCATCTGTTGTCATAACATTTCGACCAATCAGAAAGCAGTGACTTAGCTTGGCTACGGCCCACTTTTAGCCCTAATGTCCAGCAGCTGGGTTGCTTTATTTGTAATGGAAAAACATTTTTAAGACTAACGTATGTAAATGCCCTAGGTTCCAATCAGCTGCCCTTATTGTTTCTCATTCAAAAAACGCAATCTGGGCCAAAACACTTGAATGGGCGGGGCTAAACTGATGTAGGTTGTGACATCACAAAAACAATCAATTCATATGGACATATGAACCTGGGAACGTTGTTTGCTTTAACTTTACCGGAGTCTCTGTACTGCGTTAATTTAATCATTAGGTCTTCAGTGATACAGGCCCTTTAATCCATGATCCAAGGATTTGCTAATGATGTTAAGAGTGTGTTGTGAAGAGGAACTCTCCAACCTCTTTGAATGAATTGATTTTCTTTTGGGAAAACGTGACGCCTCGTTGTGACAACCTGTATAAGAGGACAAAAAAAGCAAAATATGAAGTTTATTAGGCCAAAAATGGCAAGGGCTTGGAATGTATTCATGTAAAATATACCAGATATTGCACGCTTAGTACTGTTGTACTGCAATAAACAGTAGTCGTTGCTTTGGCCTTCAGTGCCAAACGTAAGTGACCACAAACTAAAACATTTGTGCTGAGGCCGGCATTTCGTTCATGGCTTTTCTTCAACATAACTGGACCTTGCAGACGTTCTGCATGGCTTGAATGTCACTGAGGATGAGAATACCCTCACCAGGTCATGAGCCAGGGCAGGTAGGTCTTCCCTTCCACCATAAGCGCCGTGTTAAACCAACCGAAGCTGAGAAGAACACACATTATAACCTTTTAGTGGTAAAACAGCACACATCAGACATAACTGTGAACGTCACAATTTTCCGGAGACTTTCTTAAGAACGATAAGAAATGATCTGAAACACTGTAAGGCCTGGTGTAGGAGGTGAGGGGGAGTGGCAAGCAAACACGCCTGAACAATCCAATCCAGAACAGCACTCCGGGGTTTCCACCAGACCAATTAGGCCTAGATCGTCATCACCTGAGTACTAGGGCAGGACATATATATAGATGGTGCTCACTAGGCTTCAGTGCAAAGTATACTTGCCTAGTCTAGTTACCGAGCCTTTAGTTATTGATTCCTGTTCTGGTTTCGACCCTGTTTCTGCCCCGTGACTTCTCTCTTCTCGCGCCGGACTCTTGTTGGATTTTTCTGGGTTTTTTTTACTTTGGATATGGACTTGGTTTCCCCTTTTTTGCCTGGTGGACTTTAAAAGAAATAAATCTATTAGGGGCCGTTCACATATCGCGTCTTTTGCGCGCGCAAGTCTATTATTTCAAATGTAGACGCGCGGCAGCCGCGCTCATAATGGAAGCGACGCGCCCGTTTTTTTCAGGCGCGTCCGCGCCGCGTCGAGTTGAAAACATCTCAACTTTTCAGAATGCCGCAAG
>JBBPDC010051142.1:0-11392 GCA_037974485.1 Hemigrammopetersius urotaenia
TTTGACAAAGGAGGATTTTAACGTGAAATAATAAAAACAAAGAGAAACAATAAACCCTTCATTTCATCCGTTACATACTATCAGCGGAAATGTGGGAAGTGGTCCAGATACAACGATTCTTGTTGTTGGTGATGTGCTGCGAACCTTCTCCACCAGGCTCCTGAAGTCCTCCTTTAGGATCTCCGTCTGCCTCAGTCTGGTGTCGTTCGTGCCAGCAGGAAGGACCACAGCTCCAATGTTCTTCCTCAGGGCCGCAGGTACCTGTGCAGCGACATCAAGAACATGGGCACCAGGTAAACAGCGAGTGTGCACCTTACTGTTAGCCGTGGTAGCACGGACGTGCCGGTCTCCAATGATTCTGGCGCGTGTCCTCGGCCGCTGCTGCATCCAGGCCTCGTGGTCTCCCGGCATCGGGGTGATGGAAACCAGGCCGGGCCGCGTCCTTGGTGCGTTGGTCCTGGACAGGGAAAGACGCGAGGTTGAGGTTATTGGAAAGTTTGTGTCATGCGGAGAATTTACCTGGGACAGGAGAGCGTCGATCCGTGAAGATTCCAGCGTGGCTTTCCGCTGTTGTAGCCGGGCTAGCTTCGCTTGTGTGTCACGGATCTGCTTCTCCATGGCCTCCAGCTCCAAATCCACCGAGTGCAGCTCCAATGTATCCTCACCTGCACTCAGAGGCAGAGACACAACCGACATGGTGTTTACAAAAAAATGGAGATAATCGGTGAAGACAAAACACAGGCAAACTTGTTGTAGCTGGGCTAACCGGCTAGCGGTGCTAATGGGATAGCCGGCTGGAAACGGTGTGCTGCAAAACAGTTCAAACTTAACGATATAACAGGCGTTTTGAGTGAGTATATTATAAAATACTATAAAATACTTATCTGTTATATGTTCACCCTTCGTAAGAGGACGAAGAAGTTTAGGAGAAAACTTTAGGAGAGACTGCAGGCAAGGAGAGAGTCGATAACCCTGAGTTCCAGAACGTGGAACAGCACATGCGCAATAACTGAGTGCGTACGTCAACTGCTGTATGAATCCCTTGATTGCGCAAATTGATTAGAATCCTGTGGATCGATTGTGTTTTCTGTTTATTGGAATATTTTGAGCCGAATGGGTTTAGTTCGATCTGAGTCCTTTGGCTCGAATGCATTTACTCGTGATCAGAATTGAATCTGGTTTGAATTTGCTTAGTCATGATCGGAATGCATTTAGCTGTGATCGGAATCACGTGGCTTGAACGCATTCAGTCTTCTCATCTTTACTAAATTCCATGGCTTGCGGATGTTTCCGGATTCTCGTGGCTCAGATGCGATTCATCCTGACGTCGTTCTTGTTCGGAATCCTGTGGGCTGAACATGTTTAATCTTGATTGCGGATATTTACCCTCGATCCGAATCTCGTGGCTCAGTTGTGTTTAATCGCGATCAGACTGGAGTTTATTTCACCTGCCGTTTGAAGCACGGCCTGTAGGTAATTTAACAAAATCTCCAGTTTGCATTTTCATGGCTGCTTTAAACCCAAGCTGTGTCCGAAAAGTTCAATCGTTCACTACATAGTGTTTGCTATATAGGGGGCTAACTAGTGAACAAGAGGCCGTTTAGTAAAGTCCGGACGTTATGTTTTTACTAACTGTTGCTTAAATAGTGCCGGATCGCGGCAATTTATCTCGTAAACACACGTCTCATCTCTCTAGTTCAGACACAGCGGGCATACACACACAAACGCCAGCAGGGCGGAGTCTGGTGTGCTGGCTGTGGTACACGATCCGGGCCGTCAGACGTGAGTGAGTGAGCTGTCTGAAGCCCCACTTTCCCCCGTCTCCCCTCCCTCCGTCTCGCTCCTCTTCTTGACTTTCGCGGGATAACAGTTTGTTTGAAAAGTGCACTCGTTCACTATGTAGGGCACTGTAACGATTTTGCATTGATTAACAATATTTTCTCAAAACCATTATCATAAATGAAGGTCAGGAATACCATCGACTTGAGTATCATACAAAGGTGCATTTATTTACATAGATAAGTGTGACCACATCCCCAATATAAACAGTCCAGAAAGCTTCTACAGAGCTTGTATAGTCCAAAAAGAAGTAAAAAAAAAAAAAAAATGGTCCAGCTCTCCTCGGAGAAGGCCTGAGATGAACGTGGAGCAAAGTAATCCGTTTACCGAAGTAGAACCGTACATCCTGTAAAGGTAACTCTTCCACTCTTCCAGGAACCCGCCGAACCGAGTGAGATTGCCCAGGGACCGAGAGAAAAAGAGAAAGAGAGAAAACAAAACAAACGAAACAAAAAAAACCCACCTCCCTGCGAACAGGGTGAGATACGTTTAACCACACAGTCTTAGCAACAGTTAACCGTACAAAGACACAATATATACAATGAACATAGACTTACACACAAATGGAACCGTGAGGTTCGTGTAGAGGTCCTGTAAAGCAGTCAGAATGGCACTAAGCAACTTCCAACCTGCTTTGTAAATCCCCACCATAATGTGGTTCACTCAGTCCTTTTATACCGGTGTGTAGGGAGTAAAGTACACTCACCAGTACATATACATTTAAAGAAACAGCGCAGACTGTTACACCCCCCTCCCCCCCTCGGAAAAAGGGTAACCACCCCGAAGAAGGGTTTCAGATTCGCTACGTGTATCGTGAATCTGTTATCTGTTCCTGACATTTCAACTAGACAGTTGACAGGACTCGTTACCTTTATCACTCGTGCAGGTCCTTTCCACTTCGGAGCGAGTTTCGCCGTAAATGCCACTGATGCACGAGATTGTGGATGATCTCGCACCCAAACTAAGTTGCCTTCTTTGTAAGTAGTACTTCGGCGTCTTGTATTGTAATATTTTTTTTGTTTTTCTTGGGCTTTGGCTACGTTCCTTCGTATAGTCTGAAAAAGACTGTTCTGCCACTCCAGAGTAGCGTAGGCGGGATGACTTGGAGGGGGGTTGTGAGCTAAAGCTCTCTCCAGAGGACTTTTAAGTTTCCTTCCCAACGCTATCTCAGCAGGAGTGAAACCAGTACTTTTCCACGTTCTCCAAGACTGAACGAACATCTCTTAGTCATAGTGGACTATTGCAGTAAGTGGGTGGTACTCTTCCCCTTAAGGAATGCTACAGCCCCAATAATAGCAAACATCCTAGTCAAAGAGATCTTTACTAGATGGGGGACCCCAGCTTATCTTGTCTCTGACAGAGGTCCCCAGTTTACCTCTCTTGTATTGAACTCCATCTGTCGGCAATGGGGTGTGGTACAGAAGCTGACAACTGCGTATCATCCACAGACTAACCTTACGGAGCACATCAATCGTACCCTTAAGGGAATGATTTCTGCCTTCATTCAAAAGAAGCACAAATATTGGGACCAATGGCTACATGAGTTCCGTTTTGCCATTAACTCCGCGTGGCAGGAGTTCCACCCACTTACTGCAATAGTCCACTATGACTAAGAGATGTTCGTTCAGTCTTGGAGAACGTGGAAAAGGCCCCATAAGATCCACACCCAGCATGTACCCAGGTTCCACTACAGGAGTGCTCTGTAGTAAACCTGATAGCTTGTTTATCCAAGGCTTGGTTTGCTGGCAAATGGTACAGTTCTTACAGTATTCCCACACCTCTTTTCTCACCTCCGGCCAGTAGGCAATTTCCAGTAATCGCCGTATGGTTTTCATCCTCCCTAAGTAACCACTTAGAGGGTTGTCATGGGCGTACTGGATAAACCTTGGTCTCAGAGAAGAAGGTATGACCAACTGTAAATGACTGTCCTCAGCTGTTTTGGGGTTTGCGCGATACAGATAACTGTTTATGATGGAATAGTGAATTCTGTGGACGTCCCGTGGTGATTTTGCTTCTTCCCACAAAGCTTTGATATTGTCATCATCCTTTTGAGCCACTCCCAATTCTTCCCAACTGCAAGGTAGATCCCACTCCTCCCCTTCCTTCTGTATAATGGATAGAGAAGCTTGGGAATCTTCTTCACCACCACAACGTGATAAGACATCCGGAACGATGTTACACCGCCCTTTTCTATACTGTGCAGAAAATTCTAATGCCTTCAGGCGAAGAACCCACCTGGTTAGTCGAGACGATGGCTTGGACTGATTAAATACCCAAGTGAGGGCGGCATGATCAGTCACGACTGTGAACGGTTTTCCCTCTAGGTACTGTCGCCACTTTTCTACAGCCCAGACCACAGCTAAGCACTCTTTTTCGGATGTAGCATAACGTTGCTCTACTCTCTGTAACAAACGAGAAGCATACGCTATAACTAGTTCTCCTTCCTTTGTCTCCTGCGTGAGTACTGCCCCTAATCCCATATCACTGGCATCAGTCTGTACTTTAAAGGGAAGGTTAAAATCGGGAGAGGTCAGTACAGGAGAACACAACAGTGCTTGTTTCAAATCCTCCATGGCAGTTTGACATTCTGTAGACCATTTCCAGTGAGCTCCTTTTTTCTTAAGAGCATGTAAGGGAGCGACACGTTCTGAAAAGCGAGGAATGAAACGATGATACCACCCTGCAAGGCCCAAGAACCGCTGCACCTCCTTCACATTCTTAGGCGTGGGGTAGTGCAAGATTGCCTCGATCTTGGCAATCTTGATGCCCTCCTCAGAGATGATATGACCCAAGAAGAAAAGTGAGGTCTGGAAGAAAGCACACTTAGAAAGATTCAGTGTAAGGCCAGCATTCTCTAGAAGGGAAAACGCATGTTGGATGTGTTGAAAGTGAGAGTCGGTATCTCGAGAGTATACTACAATATCATCGATGTACACCAAGCAAAAGTGTCCTATTATGTCCTCTAACACAGTAGTCATCAGTGTTTGGAAGGTAGCAGCAGCATTTTTTAACCCAAACGGAAGTCGCAGGAACTCATATTGGTGATTCACCTGCCAGTATCCACTCTTGAGATCCAGAGTGCTAAAAACAGTAGCCCCATGTAAGGATTCTAGTATCTCATGGACCTGAGGCATCGGGTATCCGTCTAAAGGTGTTTTACCATTTAGACCTCTATAATCCACACAGAAACGGACGCCTCCTCCTTTCTTCCCCACTAATACCACTGGCGCAGCCCATGGAGAGGTTCAAGGTTGAATAATTCAGCCAACATTTTCTTAAGTTCCTCCTCCACGATTGGCTGTTTGTGGACAGGAATGGGATATGCTTTTTTTTTCTTACAGGAACTTCGTCTGTGGTGTGGATTTGGTGAGTAATCACCTGAGTGTGACCGACTTTGTCAGTGCATACCCTGGGCCAGTCTAGAAGCAGTTCTTG
Source organism: Hemigrammopetersius urotaenia (assembly GCA_037974485.1). NCBI lineage: Eukaryota > Metazoa > Chordata > Actinopteri > Characiformes > Alestidae > Hemigrammopetersius > Hemigrammopetersius urotaenia. The sequence goes on from JBBPDC010051142.1 coordinate 5,275, forward strand.
TTCTTGTAAAGTGGATTGGTCTTCTTCAGACATCTGTGACAAGGAAATAATAGTACTAAGTACTTGTTGGGAATTGTCCAGCGCTAGAGGAAGAGGGTTAGCGAGGTGTATCAGGATTTGGCTTTCTGGAACGGAATTACTCAAATCTAAGGGCTTGTTTTCAGTTCCACTGAATCGTGGAAAATCCAATTTTACTGGGGGTTTGTGACTAGAGGAGTAGATGTGAGTTGAGCTAAATGTCGAAGGAGACACTTCTGAAGGACCTATTGTACTCGGAGTAGAGGAGACGGGGTTTAATTTCCCAATTCTGGCTAGCATTTGAGTGTCACGTCTCTTTAAACAGTCTTTCATAGATCGACCCAACTCTTGTAATTGAGTATAACTCTTTTTGTGACCGGCCTGACAATTCGAGTATAGTTCCTTATATTTACTGTCTACCACTCTTTTGAGTTCCTCACAATCAATTTTATATTGACATTGAGCCATTCGTACCTGTTCAGCCAAACCTTGGATTCTCCTCTCCATATTCTCCTCCATTCTTTGTAGTGTGTCTTCCACTTTAGCAAGGCGGGTTGCTAGGAGGACAGAAATAAGGCTGGTTTCATCCTCCTCTACTGGAGGTGGCGGTGGCAGTATAGTTTCTTCCTCTTCGGGGCTTGGATCGGCCATGCTCGGTTCACCGCAGGCTTGTATGTCTTCCCAAAGAAGCCCCTCAGTATCATCAGCCTTCTCTTCCTCCCCTAGGTAAAGAGAACTGATACTATCAATTATTTCTCGTACAGGATCACGCCGGGTTACGAATGGACCTGATGTGAAATCCAAGAGTAACTCTTCCTTCCCCACTGCACCTTCAGCCTCCTCGTTAGAAGAACGCTGCATATTGATGGCTGTTTATTTGTTTTTCTCACTAATAAACAGTAAACTGAAAAAGAGTCCTGTAGTACTTTGATTAATCAAGATGAATTTAACCAAGGAGGGATGGGAGTGGATGTAACAACCTTAACACCCGATACTATGCAGTAAACACCACACTTGGATACACACAAGATAATACAGATGGTCCCTGTTCGGGCGCCAATGTAACGATTTTGCATTGATTAACAATATTTTCTCAAAACCATTATCATAAATGAAGGTCAGGAATACCATCGACTTGAGTATCATACAAAGGTGCATTTATTTACATAGATAAGTGTGACCACGTCCCCAATATAAACAGTCCAGAAAGCTCCTACAGAGCTTGTATAGTCCAAAAAGAAGTAAAAGAAAAAAATAAATGGTCCAGCTCTCCTCTGAGAAGGCCTGAGATGAACGTGGAGCAAAGTAATCTGTTTACTTGGGTTGTTGCACCGAAGTAGAACCGTACATCCTTTAAGGAAACTCTTCCACTCTTTTATACCGGTGGAACCGTGTTAATTAAAAGGATACACTGCCCCCTGGTGTAGGGAGTAAAGTACACTCACCAGTACATATACATTTAAAGAAACAGCGCAGACTGTTACAGCACGGTATTCATGTATTGTACAGTGTCTGGATGTTGCGCTGTGATTTTGTAGCGCACTAACTAGTGGGTGACGGTTGAAATTTCGGACTCACTACATAGTGCCCTACAAAGTGAATGTGTGCACTTTTCGGACACAGCTCCAGTCTGAACTTCATTCAGCTATGAGGGAACTTTTCTGGGACTGGTACTTCGAGGACCTGGATAACTTTGGCGAAACCTTTTCTGACTTTCTGATTGGGTTTCTAATCTCTGTGGGAAATGAAGTCTTAGTGCTGGATGTCCTGCAGTTTTAATTAGCAGAACTGATGCAGAAAGTGGGATTTGCATGGATATTAGCTCACTTGAACATCGAGGGTGCAGAATTAATTTGAAAGTGCTCGTTCAGCTGTCTCTCTCTGTGTCTTCCTGTCTTTCTTGTGCAGATTAATGGAATTGCTGTGGATAATAAGTCTCTGAGTGAGTGTGAGGCGTTGTTGAGGAACTGTAGAGAGTCTTTGTCTCTCTCCGTCATGAAGGTCAGCACTTTCCTAACAGTGTGACCATAAATTACTGTTGTATAATTCATTTATAATTTTTTTAAATTCTGCTTTTGACTTTTTTCACCCCTGTCCCACCCCAGTTTTTCCCCCACAGTGTGTGTGGTCTCAGTCTGAGTGAGAGCATACGAGAGTGTGAACACAGTTCTAACAGCAAAATGCCCCCCCTGGAGGTGAACACACGCCTCTGCAGGAACCTGCCGCTCAGCAGCAGCGCAACGCAAAGCGATGTTTATTGTGACCAGAGGGGGGCGCCATGCAACACGGAACCTTTCCACGATCTTTGCTACCAGCGGCCGGACGCTTCCAAAAGGCCGCTCACCTTTCACCCCATAGCCGCTAGTGATGGCATCAACGTGGAGACGCTGCTGGAGAAGAGAGTCGGACCTCAGAAGCACAGCGGCGGCACCTGGCCGAAGGTGATGGCGGGTGCCGTGGTGGCACCAGAGGTCGCGCCGTCTCTCTCCATCTTCAAGACCCCTAAGAAACGCAAGTCGATTTTTGAGGCGGACATTTTTAAGCGGCCGGAAACGCCCTCAAAGCTGGAGTACGTGACTTTAGCTCATGTACCCAAACACGCGGCCTCCAGGCCAGAGGGGGCGCTGCCCAGCCCCCCTGAGCCTCCGAAGCGCAGTGATTCTTTCAAGTTCAAACACAAGCAGCAGGGGAGCTCCGCCTCTGACTCCACCCTCACCACGGGAACACCGCCTGCCACGCCCGGGGGGAAGGCGGAACTGGGAGTCGACGGGTTCCTGCTGCAGCGGCAGAACTCGGGGGACGCCGGGACGCCCACCCCAAGGAAGTCATGTGACGACGAGGTGATGCGGCATGCGGCGGACGAGCTGGAGGTGCGGAAAGTGAAGTCAAATTCACTCTCCGCACCTCGGCGCGCCCTCACTCCACTGCAGATACCCATACTGCTACAGGTAACTGCATACCGCACACTGGACAGCCTCATACCACTACAGGTAACACTCTGTAGATTCACATACCATACAGTTCATATTCCTACCACACATTGTGGATCCTCATACCACTATATCTTACATACTGCCTACCACACAGTGTCTACCACACAGTGCCTACCACACACACTATTTACCACACAGTGCATTCTATACACTAGATCCTCATACCACATAGTGTGTTACCACACACTGCAGATGTTCATTCCACTAAAGTTTACACACTGGGATTTCCTGAAGCCTATACAGGTAGTGTACTGCCCCCCACACACTGTGTACTACATACCGCACACTGCAGGTCCCCCTACAGGTTCTGGACAGGCCTCACTCACTGTGTACTACATACCACATACTGCCCCCTACAGCCCGGGGACTGCTTACCCCACGCTGTGAGTGTGTCTGGCTGTATTTGCGCTGTACTGCCCCCTGTGTGCGGTGTGTGAAGACTGAGTGTGTTGTTTACCCTCTCCTGCTCTTCTTCAGGGTCAGGATGAGCCGGACGTGTCCGAGGTTCTGCCGTTCTCCCCTCAGCGCTCTCAGAGACACAGCATGGGCTTCTTTCCTCCGGGACACCACCCACCCTCGCCCACACGTCAGTACCACACACACACACCACACACACACACACAGGGTGATGCTGTTCCCGCCGGCTCAGCGGGTCTCAGACACCAAACACGACGTTAATGACTGACTGCACTTCTGAATGAAAACAAGCCTCTTGGTTCAAGTTTCTCACAGACAGGGGAGTTTTAGCCACAACACGGCTTTTATTCATGATAAAATAACAGTAACTGAGTTAATTATGATGAATCAGAACCAGAACTAAGTCCTGAACCAGTGAAGAACCAGGAGCTCAGGCAGTGATCAGTATACTGGTGGTGCTGAATGCTGAGTGGGCGGAGCTCCTTTATCTAGGCTCCTTGTATCTTTAGACACTTTGCAGTCTGTCAGTAAAACATTTGTTCACATTTCTGTAATTTAATCTCCTCAGTGGGACAGAGATCAGACAGTCTGACAGGAAACAGGAGATTTACACCAACAAGGAGATCCAGAGCAGAATATGAAGAAATGAGGGGTGTTGAGACTTTTGCACAGTGTGTGTGTTAAGCAGTGTGTTGTAGACAGAGGAGTGTGTGTGTGATGGAGGTGTTTCTGTGTTGAGTCCAGATCCTCCACACAGAGCTCTGTCTCCCTGCCCCGCCTTCACCACCGTCATGAGGAAACCAGTTTACACCGCCTGGAGCCACTGGGTCACCAGTAACAGCCCCCCCGCCGCTGTCAATCAACACACACACAGGTAACACACACACACGCCAGGTAACACTCACTCACACACATACACACGCCAGGTGACACACATACACATACATTGTAAGGTCTTATGTTTGTGTGATTTTATTTAGCTTAATTCTCTCTCTCTGTCTCTGTCTCTCTCTGTCTCTGTCTCTGTCTCTCTCTCTGTCTCTCTCTCTCTCCATCTCTCTCTCTCTCTCTCTCTCTCTCTCTCTCTCTGTCGCTGTCTGTCTCTCTCTGTCTCTCTCTCTCAGTCCGCAGCATCCGGGTCGTCAGCGTTCAGTTGATCTCTCTGATCAGTCGTCTCGCTCCCGCCTCCATCACAACACACACTCCCTGCCCTCCAGCGCCCGACAAGGTGTGTGTGTGTGTGTGTGTGTTTCATTCAGAAATGCCCCCAGCCCTCCTGATCTCAGGACAGTTCCTCCAGGAGCTCATCCAGATTTCAGTTTAGTTCCAGTATTCCTCTGTGTTTGAACCATGCCAGACCAGATCAGACTGTGGTGGCTTTGGTGTTGATTTGGTGTCAGGGATTTATTTTTTATTTTTTTTACCACTGACTGAGTTCCGCTGATGCTGCTGGTCTCTCTCTGAACGGCTGGGGGGTGATTTTCTTTGCTTTTGTTTCTCAGGTTTGTCTCAGTATCGAACTGAACGGATCAAAATCCCCTCGACACCTCGTTACACCCGCTCCACCCAGGGCTCGGACAAGGGTATGAACACGCACGCACAAACACACACACACACAGACACACACACACACAAATATTTGTAGTACACTTGATCCTCCCCTCTATTATTTATACCTTTCTTCCAGAGATCCAAACTTATTTATATTGTAATGTGTTCTTCAGTCTTCCTGAAGGACTTTCCAAAATGTTTATTTATGTCATTGTTTTTTACCCCGGTTCAGTGTTTATCCAGTAGGCGTCTTTAGCAATAGTGTTTACTCTAATAGCTTTATTTTGTTTGTATATTTTGTTACTGCAGTTCAAAATGTATCCATTAGGGGGCAGAGCAGATCAGCTGAAATCCTTATCTTCAATGTGTGTGTGTGTGTGTGTGTGTGTGTGTGTGTGTGTGTGTGTGTGTGTGTTTCAGGTTCTCTCTCTGAGGGCAGCAGTCCCAGTCTCGTGACTCCGCCCCTTTCTCCTTTCGGTTCAGATGCCACCTCCTTCAGCAGCAGTCAATCACATGGCTCGCTCTCCACGCAGCCCCGACTGTCCGTCAGCCCTGCACCAATCGGAGAGCGGCGGAAAGAGAGGTAGAACCACACTCGTCATGGCCGTGGCTAACGAGTATTGTAGCATTACACAATGCCCGTTACCATGGAAACCACATACAACCGTGGTGGGGCACAGCCCGACTTTAGTGATGTTTAGTTCCTGATGGATGTTTAACAGTATAAGTAAGTCAATGGCGTATCAACTGTAATCATGAGTCCAGCTTCGGTTAAACACGTAAACTACGGCCTTCATTAAAGTGATCAGACTAGTGGACGCGGTTTAGAACGCAGTATGACTTACTGTGAGCTGTAAAAATGAACTGAACTTTGTGAGCGAGTCGGTGAGGGCAAATCCCTTCAGGCTGCTTTCCTCCTGTCTCTCCTTCCTCGTTTTCTCCATGATGTCTGTTCATCCTTCCTTTTCTGTTCTCTTCTTTTTCGCTCTCTTTCTCGCCTTTCTTTTTCTTCTCTATTCTTTATTTAATCTATTCTTTCTATTTTACTTAATCTATTTTCTTTCCTCCTATTCCTCTCTCCCTCTCTCTCTCTCTCTCTCTCTCTGTGTCTCTCTCTCTCTCTGTCTCTATCTCTCTGT
>JBBPDC010051153.1:0-11392 GCA_037974485.1 Hemigrammopetersius urotaenia
TTGGTCTTTCACGTGGAATTCCAATAAAATAGATTCATGTTTGTGACTGTAATGTGACAAAATGTGGAAAAGTTCAAGGGGGCCGAATACTTTTGCAAGCCACGGTAAGTGAAAAATTTGTGTCCACGTAAAAGGGGCTACTGTTATATGCCTGAATCTCATGACATCTGTGAGGACCATAATCGCACCTTTCTCTTTCAGTAAAGAACATGGTATAATTCAACTCACATATCACTATTGTTAACATTAAGACAATAAGACACCTGATAAGGCTGTGTCAGCAGTAAATAAGATATTAACAGACGTTTCAAAATACCATAATCCCCCGCTTTTCGTGGGGGTGGCATTCCAAGAGTACCTGCATATATTGAAAAACCGCATTGTCTAAAAAAAGTCTTTTTTTCATAGTGTAAACCCCTAATATGCCCCCCAAATATGCTCCAAGAACACTTTCATTTTAAACTCAGTTTAATTCATTACCCATAAAGAAAATGTAAAGGTAAATAAATAATCCGAAAGCTTTATTGCTATAAAAAAAAAAAAAAAAAACCTTAGCATTAACGGTTAGCATTAGCAGCGTGCAAAGACTCGTACACGAAAGAACAAGACAGCTCTCTGTGCTGATGCTCAGTTAAGTCAGGGACAAGGTAGGAAATATTGGTTTATTTGTGTGTGTATGTGAGAGGGAGAAACACTTAGCATTAGCAGTGTGCAAAAATAACTTGAAAAGTTTTTTGGGGGCGGGGGGGGGGTTTCAAACACTTAAATAGGAGGACAAGACAGAGCAGGCACGCTGCAGCAGGCTTCTTTTTATGGTGGTTGACAACTTTTCAGTGGACTACTGCCACCTCTGGGATGGTGGCAGTAATATAGCTTGGTTCTCAAAAAAGGCGCTATTTTCCATGTAAAACGATGAGTTTGGTTCTTTAAATAAATCGGCATGTGACTGAATCCACGACTTCTGACCCGTGTAAAACTGGGGGATTAGTGTATAACCATGCCAATATTTCAAAAAGCTGTAGGAGTAGAACAAGCGCTAAGTTCTGAAAAGGTTTTAATATGATTTCAAAGGTCTGAAATGTTCTGTTCCGGTACTTACCCGTTCAAGCTTTGCAATCAGTGGAAACCCTTGTGCTTTTCTCAAGATGTCGTGGACACTGTCGATCTCTCTGCTCTCAGCCTCTGGGGCTGCTGGGGACCCCCTGGGTAGGACAGAGTCCAAGCTGCTGCTGCTGCAGGACACAGGCAGGGGGGCGAACTGGGAGCAGAAAGAGTCGTCCAGCGAGACCCCCTGAGCCACGGTGGAACAGCTGCTCCGGACAGAGCTGACATCTCCAGGAGAGTCGTTCAGGAAGACCCCGGCCCGAGAGCTGCTCGGGATCCAGCGGGACAGGAAGCCAGACTGAGGCGGCGGTGGGCCAGCTGGAGACGACATGGCTGGGGTGCAAAGGTTCAGATCAGAGTCACAACGGTTTCACTGCTACACATTACAAATACCAAGCCATTCAATTTATTAAAGGCCTTTTATCACTTTTCTGAACTGAAGGTACCATGCAATGGTCATGAGACAATTATATATGAAACCGGTCATGTTTTTAAAAGCTAATAAGATAGAGAGAGAAGATAAGATAAACCTTTATTAGTCCCACAAGTGGGAAATTTGCTTCGTCACTGCAGGAAGTGGACAGAACAAAGTTATGAGCAGCAAAAATTAAGATAACAAAAGAATTGTATAAAATAGAATGAAACAGATTCAAAATAAAAATACAATACTACACTAACAGGGCAGCATAAAGTATAATAATATAACGACACATACAAATATGTCTGTATATTTCCAGACCTCCTGATGGAAGCCCAGTATTACACTGTATTTCTCATCAAATAACTGGTTCAGCTCAATCTGTCCTCCAGTAAATTAAATGAGGAGCTGATCAGGAGTTTCACAATCCAAACAATGGCTCGAGGAACCGAGGAGGAATCTGGAACTGAACCTGTATTCTCCTCACCAGTTCACACTATATCAACTACTTTTACAAACAAAACAAATCTTGATATTTACTGCTTTCTTATTTGTTTGTATTTAATCTAATGTTAACTTGAAACAGATCAGATAAATGACTTAACAGTTTACTCAGGAGCCTAAGATTTTTGCAGACCGTTTTCAAATCACTTTAGCCTGAAATTCTAAGGAGTGTTCTAGGACCATGCTGTCTTTACAATGAGATGCAATATAGGACATCAGAGGAAAGAGTGCTTACATATATCAGTCTTAAGGTACAGTAACAAAGAAAGGTCATGTAGGAATGAATTATGAATCATTATGAAATATTCTTGGAATACAAAAAATATATTGCAATTATACTTTACATATTGTGACTGCATTGCATTTCAACATATTAAAGGACTCGTATCGTCACTTTTCTGGAAATAAATTACTTAAAATATGTAAATGTGGTTAAAGTTTCAAAAAGTATGTTCACTCCCCATCCATTCAGTCCATTATTGGAAATGAAGCTCCAAAAAAGGCTGCTTTCCATATCTCGTTATACAACCTACAGCAGTTTAACCCACCCAATGATGCTCGAAGGAGTGTTTCAAAGCAATGCTGCCTTTCAGGGCAGCCAACCAGAAAATAGGCCATTTACTATGGCTTTTAGATTAAAAAAATATATAAATTATATTAACTGTTGCTAGGGCTGCACAACATTGTCTGCTAATCACTGTTGCAAAAATGAGCTGCTAATCTTCATGAAATCCAACAAAAGTCTAATTTTGAAATGTTAAATGTATTGGAGAATTGGTGTATGAATGGGTGGAGCTAAACTGTTATATTTAAAATATGGTGGTTTTGTGACATCACAAAACTATGATTTGACAAAGAATTCCCTTTCCTTCCAGCTCCTGTCAGACTTTACAACTGTCGTCTTGCAGTTGACCACAGACACATTGGTAAGTGCCATTGTTTCTTGTGCAAATTATGCAACATTTCAGGTGAAATATTACCGTGTGCAACATCAGGGTTCGAAATTGCGCTTCGGAGTTTTGGCTCCGTCGAGCGTCAAGAAACAGCTCGCAGGCAGTAGGCTACTCCGCAGCCATCAATGTTTAAAAGAACTGCCGAAACCATAATGTTTATTTTTATTTTTAGGAAAAACCATTAAATCGCAATTAAACCAAAGAAAAAGAAAGCCTTTCCAGAACTTTGTCTGCCGAAGCTTGTTCAGCTCCACCCCCTCGTTCCCCATTTTTTCCCTTCGGATTTCATTCTTAACCTTTAGTGCCCCGACGGAGAACTTTAATCCATGTTTTAATTTTTCTAAAAAATGTTCAGTATATGTGTGTTCTGTGTGCTGAATGCTGATACGGTGACCGTTCTGCCGTTGAGATTTTAGATTGGTTAATAATAGCTGTCAATCACTCAGTCAGGTGATGGCGCTAACTACAGCGGGAAAATGTAAATGTATAGAGGTGAAGAAGAGGGAAAATGAAAAGAACACTGACTGATTTCTTTTGCAAACAACCTAAAGTTACAAATAATGGCGCTGGTGATGGTGATCATGTGGTGAATGTTGATTCACCAGCCGAAAAGAAGGCGTACAGTTTTCGGAGAAAATGGTTAAAAGTAGGGCTGTTAAAAATAACGCGTCAACTATTTGCGTTAATTTATTTTCTATAACGCTTTAAAATAAACGGATCGCTCGAATTAATTTGAAAATTAAACGCCCCTCTGCATTACAATCAGTGGGGGCAGTACTGCGCTACGTTGGCGACCAGCATGCCAGAAGAAGAAGCCACTTCATCTGGCCAATGCTGCTTAGTCAAGCTAGAGATGGAAGATAAACACACACTGTAAAATGAACAATTTCGCTTTAAGTTACTACCAGAGGGGGTAATATGTGTGCTTTTCAAAAGTGAATTCAATTACGACCGAAGCACGACATCACTATCGTATAACCTCAATGCGAGGCGTCCCGGTGTGGCAGAGAGGGAGGGGGTCTCCGACGGGCAGGAGTTTGGAGCGAGAGGCGGGACTTTAGTTAGGCTTTGTCCCCAACCCCCGGGCCACCGACCGGTACCGGGCCGTGGGTCATGTGGTACCGGTCCGCGGGTTGCACAGAAGAAAAAAAAACGTGGATGTGACCCGTGTTATGTTGTTGGCTTGTTATAAAAGTGCTGTTAATAAAACTGCGAGTACACATTGGATTTACGTTTATTACTGTATTTTAAAGATACCCCATTATTGTATTTTTAAAATATCCCCATTTTATGCGTATCATTTATTTGTATAATATACGTATACGTATATTTATCTGCCACTCCTTAAGGGCTGGGCCGTGAAAATAGTTTCTGATATTAAACCGGTCCGTGACGAAATAAAGGTTGGGGACCACTGGTTTACACCACTGGCTCAGACTTGCGTATGTGGTTTTGGACTTAGTATCCATGATGGTACTAATGTTCCCAGGTTCCTTAGCAAGACTTGACTTGGGACTCACTTTGTTCACACAAAAACACACACCTCTTAATTTCCCTTACAATTTCCCTTACAAGTTAACCCAGTACTTCTTCTGCCATGTTTACTTACTTAAAAAATAGATCTAACCTTGATTTAGCTATCATTTAAACTCATAAATGTCTTACTGAGGAAGCTCCCTATACATAGCACTAATGAGGTCACAGCAGTGTGATTTCTGTACACTATCAATGCAGTATAGAATTTGTAGGATCCTGGGTACATTATTTGGGTGCAGAGTTCCTGATTTTATTACCCACACAAGAATAATGGAATCATCTGGAATTAACATAATGTGGCGAGCGTGAGAAAGAGAGATGACCGACACTCTGGATCTTCACAGTCTTCTCGGTTTATTGTCAGCTTCACAGCCTTCAATAATCCAACACAGGCTGAACTGCTCCACCTACTGGTTTCAGTCAGTATCACACCTATTTCTCCAACCACGAACCTGTGTTTCGCCCATCACTCCACCCGCACCACCAGCGTTCAAGGGTGACTGGCGGAACACAGCTTCAACACAACAAATGACACACACTTATACACAAAAACACTTAAACGTCCCACTAATTTACCCCCAGAACGCAACTTACCCTGCCCAAAAAGGCTCGTGGGAGCCAGTCCTGCCTGCTGGCTCGTCACCCAGCCCCCTCCAACGGGGAGCGCCGTCCACGGCCACCCCACGAGTCCAACACAAAGTCCTTGAGATGAGCTGGCAGGTTTCGTCTCCGGGAAGCTCGTGGAGTGTTTCCCTGGACTGAACTCAAACCCTCACCACTCGCTTCCGGCTCCCCTTGGCCCACCTTCTCACCCCGCGGCTCAGTCGCTTCAGTGTCCGGCTCCTTTGAGTCCCCCGTACCGGCCTGCGACGTGACTGCTCAATCCAGCCCCGTACTTGGCGTATGGTTGGATCGCTCGCCTGCTCGCTCTGCAGCCTCTCTGAATCCAACCCGATCACAGTCTGGGTGGTGGCCGCCGCACTTATCTCAACTCTCTGTTCCCTCTCCTCAGCGTGCTTGCAGTGCTGACGTGCCTCCCCCCCACACGGGCGACGCAACAGCGCGTCCGCATTACAGTGCTGTCTCCCTGGTCGGAGCTGCACGTCAAAGTTGTATTCTTGTAGCGACTTTAGCCACTGCGCAAGTTGGCCCTCCGGGTTTTTAAAACTCAGCAGTCACGTGAGAGAAGCGTGATCTGTCCTGAGCAGGAATTTCTGTCCACACAGATATGGGTGGAAATGGCGAAGGTTTAGGACTACTGCGAGAAGCTCCCGCCGCGTCACGCAGTAGTTCCGCTCCGGCCGACTTAACGGTCGGCTGTAGTACATGACTACACGTTCACCAACTTCTGTGACTTGCGATAACACCGCACCCACACACCCGTCGGCTGTCCTAATGGCTCTGAGCACTTCTCTCAAATTTTGTACCGTCCCTTTGAACGTTTTAGCGTGCACCAGAAAATCATCAAGATAGACAACACATTTTGTCCACGGAATCGGGCTCAGCACACATTCCATGAGCCTCTCAAACGTAGCCGGACTATTACAAAGGCCGAACGGCATAACCCGGAAATGCCATAACCCTTGCCCAATTGTGAAAGTTGTCTTAGGTTTAGCGTCCTCAGCCAACTCTACCTGCCAATAACCACTTTGCATGCCTAAAGAGGTAAACCACCGCGAGCCCGCAATGTAATCTAGCGTGTCATCTATTTTGTTACCATATTGAGGCGCCGGTAGTCCACACAGAACCGCCAGCTGTTGTCTTTCTTCTTGGCGAACACCGCCTGGGGCCGCCCAGGGACTGTCTGATGGCTCGATCACCCCTGCTGCTGCCATCTCCTCAATTTTCCGCTCGGCTGCCTTACACAGCGTCAACCGGTTTGGTCGCAGAGGGATCGGGGCAGCGTTCCCCGTGTCGATGTGGTGTTGAACCAGGGCCGTCCGGGTGCCCTCCTCGTCCTTGGCTGCAAACAGATCCGCGTTCTGTGCCAGTAGCAGCTTCAACTCGGCCCGCTGACTCTCGTCGAGTCCCTCACTGTCCCTCTGCAACAGCTCTTGGACTGCTTGATGTGTCTGAGTCGCGTTCACCGCTGCGTTGGTGTCCTTGTCACTCCGCCAGAACGAGCAGCAGAGTCCACCCGGCTGGGTGGAGACAAATGTGCAGCTCTCCACGGTGACTGGCGCTCGAGCCAAGATGAAGGGAAAGTGGCAGTTGACCATCACCGTGAACGGGGTGTCAGTCAAGCACGAGGTTTGGCTCGCGGATGTGGGCTTGTCACCCAGTATGGCCTCAGCGCGCTCTGCCTCCGCTAGTGCTGCCATCAGGGAGGATGGTGCTGTGAGCCGCACATGCTGTTGTAGGCGTTCGGACAAAAGCATGCGCAGGAAAGCGTGCAGCGCCAGTTCTTCTTGTGCTGATGGTGGGAATCACGGGTAAACTCGGCGCGTGCAGTTCTGCAGATCTCCGGCGACCACGCCCTGCGTTTCACCAGCCTTTCGCCATCGCTCGCCAAGCTGGGTTCTCGCCGTCTCTTCCCCACCTGTTGTGCTCTGCCGCCAGCTCGATCTGCGCCAGGTATGGCTCCAGCGGCGCCTTCCCATCGAAGCACTGCAGCTTGATGGCCGTTCGGTGGTCCAATGGCACAGGCACCGCTTCTCAGGCAGTCATCTCCAACTCTGCTCCTCGCCGGGATGCTGTGACAGTCCGCAGGTCTCCGGACGATGCTGGCACCGTCTGGGCGTTCGAGTGCACCACCACACTTAGGTCCTCCACCCACCGCTCGCTGTGCTTCCTCCAGCAGTGCGTTGACCTCTTTCTTGAGAGCTTCCATCCCACTTCTGGCACCAATGTGGCGAGCATGAGAAAGAGAGATGACAGACATTCTAGATCTTCACAGTCTTCTTGGTTTATTGTCAGCTTCACAGCCTTCAATAATCCAACACAGGGTGAACTGCTCCACCTACTGGTTTCAGTCAGTATCACACCTATTTCTCCAACCACGAGCCTGTGTTTCGGAACACAGCTCCAACACAACAAATGACACACACTTATACACAAAAACACTTAAACGTCCCACACATCTACTTTCCCCCAACTAATGTACCCCCAGAACGCAACTTAGTGGCAAAAAGGTCACTTACCCTGCCCGCAAAGGCTCATGGGAGCCAGTCCTGCCTGCCAGTTTGTCACAATAAGCTGGCACAGAGTGGATTTCAAACATTTTTATTACATTTTAATGAGACGAAAGACCATGATTATATCTTATTCATCAATACAGTTCCATATAACATCTTTTTTTTGTTATTTTCAGCCCAAGTGACTTTGAAACTGCTTGCACATCGTTTTTATGTCTAGAGTTAGTCTGACTGACGACGTTTGCATCAAAGTGCTGTTAATGTCTGCACATTAGTTTTGCCCTCACCCTAACCTGTGTTTGACGTGGAGAACTGATACAACTCAGTGTGTAAATATACTCAATGACAAAAAATGTTAAGCACCCAGAAGTGATGGTCCAATTTAGATGTATTTAGAAGAGGTCCACCTATACCCAGCCAGGTCCCCAGATCCTTCTCCAATCGAACATGTGTGTGATCAGCGCGGATGCCAACTCAGACCCAGCGTCAGTCTGCAGGATCTCAAGGACCAGTTACAACAGCTGTCTCCTGGCTTTGCGCAGGAGAAGATACATACAATGATTGTACGATTTCATTCCATACCATATAACTGCAGGTATCCAGGCTTGTGGGGGTGCCACACCCTACGGACATGGGACCAGGAGTGTGCCACACTGCCATCTCTGTTGTCCTTTTGATCTGATACTTATTATTGCACTATAGTTACCACAGTGACCTTTCACCAGGTTCTTTTTATTTTCACCACTTCGTCTGGTGCCTTAACTTTTTTGGTGTATATAAATGATACATTGCCTCTTTGTTCCCACAGGTCAAGTAAAGCAGTACTCCATTACTGTTGATATGTGGGTATTGGAATGTTGCCCCCTTGAGTACTGAGTGTTTTAACCACCACAGTGATATAAAAATGCACAGTGGGTTTGTACAGAGGTGTGTGCATTTGAGGTGTCCTTTGCATTTGCATGCTTGCATCTGTCTTATTATTAGTCGTGGTAATAGTAGAAGTATATCTGTAAGCCAAAAAACAAACTCCAAGCTAAAAGGGAAAAACAGACCTAGGTTAAGTTACAGAAGTTATACATTTTTGATTTGGATGATAGGGTTCTTAGTGATTTATGAAAAGGTTACAGGCAGTTATTTACATGACAGAAATAAGCAGAAGACTGCCATTTCTATTTTGTTCTACAGTACATTTCAGTGTCGACATCAATGGCTGAAGGTGCCAAAGAACTTGCTGTTTCACACAAAATGCCACTGATATTAGCAATCAGGAACTGAATAGGAACTCCTGTTGTTCATGAAAGGTTCATTGCAGAAGGAGCGACTCAGCAGCTAGAAAGGCCAAACGGATTCAATCGTTCACTGATTGTAACATAGCAAAAGGGAAAAAAATCAGTGTTGAAGACAGCACACCATCTAAAAGAGTGGCAACTAATTCAAAGGTCATTGAAATGTAATCCTTTCTCACGTTCATGGATGCTAATTACCTGAGTTTGGACATCTACTTCAACCATAGACAAGATTCTGTGAATTCTGGGAGCCTGTCTGTATTTGTGTATTAGTCTCCAGCGGTTTCTTTATTCAAATTCCAATGCACCCAAAATAACCTCTGGGTCTATAGGTCTACCCTTAAATGCTAACTGAGCTTGGGCTGTTTGAAAACCTCTTCACGGGTTTAACTATTTCCTCTGTTTCACATGTTAATTCACTAGGCTAATTCAGGATTCTTTATTTGTCACATGCATAGTCATACAAGTACAACACACAGTGAAATGTATCCTGAACCGCTCCATACTGACTGTGCAAACATTAAAACAATAAGTAAATTTTAAGTTAAAACATTTTCTTGAAACCAAATTTTTCTGAAACCCAAATAAAATAAAGAAATGAGTAAAAGTAAATATAAGTATAAATGTAAGTAAAATCTTAAATAAAAAAAAAATATATATACATCTAAATTTTTCTGAAACAAATGTAAAGTAAGTAACTTAAACGAGGAGCACCACCAGTTAAGTGAAATTATATGTAGACTGAAAAATTGTTGCCATTATAGCACAGCAATATAAAACAGAGTGAAAAGTGACCTGAGTAATGTAAGCAGAGTAATTTAACAGAGTGACCAGAGTAATGTATAAACAGTGTAATGTAAACAGTGACCAGAGTAATGTATAAACAGAGTAATGTAAGCAGTGACCAGAGTAATGTAAGCAGTAGTGTAGCAGCATGTGATGTAATAATAAATCAGATAAGATATGAAATATGACAGTGAATGTTCTGAAATAATCAATGGGGGTTTATCAATTCTTAAAATAACTGAACAGATTCAATAAGATTTAGTAGTGCATTTTTGATACAGCAACATACAGTCAGCTCCATAATTACCAACACCCTTGGGAAAGATTGGTAAAAATGAATATGAAAATTAGTTTTTGTTTAATGATCTCACTCACAGTCTCTTAAAAGAAGTATAAAACCATGTCACAGTAATTGCCACCACACATAAAGTACTTTGCATAACCTTCTTTTGCCAGCATAACAGCACGGAGCCTTTTTATTGTGTATGATGAGACAGCAATCTGAGACCTCACCACAAAACAGAATCTCTCCAGACCCACCGGGGCCAATGGGTCTCTCTTTTGGACTCTTCAGCTCATCCCACTGTGGGGTACAATAAGGGTTAGGTCAAGAGTCAAGCCATATCAAAACCTTGATGTGGGGGTGTGGGGAGGTTTGGTTTGGAATGTTTCAGATCATTGATCTAACCATGATCCACTTTTGCCCATGCGCATCAATAAGGTTTTCATGCTAGTAATAAACCAATTATACAGTACATCCGTTTTTGATAAGCTGCAATACAATCTGATTGTATTTTTCCATCCCTACATGATAAACCACTTATTCACTGTATTGTATTTCTAGATTACGTATTTTGTTGTCTGTTACTATTTTTACTATGTTAACCGTGTTTATACACTGATTTCAGAATTTGCAGTTATTGGCATGTCATATCAAATGCTGCACAATACTGTCATAATGTAGAGATCACCTGTCATCTAAATCAATCCAGTGTTGTTGAGCAAATAACTAAAGTACGCATGGTTCACAGACACCCTATCCCTCCAGAGACTGCAAGCACTACACGGAACCACCTGATTTAATGTGCAGGGCTGTGTGCGTGTGAGAGAGAGAGATGATGCCTCAAGCTGCTCTCATTCACTGGCTGTGGTGCTCCCCGCGAGAGCAGGATGAAACAGGCTCTACACAGCACTGCAGAGTCGCTCTTGTTTTGATCGTAACCATGGAAACAGTCAATCTGGTGACCTGTGTCAACAAGAGCAAGCGGATTCAGTCAATATGACGAGTCGAATTGGTCCAAGCTGCTTCTGCATACTATGTACTCGTTCAGGAAGCTGCAGGACAGCTGGAGAAAGGACACAGCTCCAGCGAGCAGATGCTCCACTCTTGTCCACAGTTTATTTAGAGTTGATGTAAAATTGGGCTGCAATCTGTAGAGATTCTAGGAGAAGGCACTTTATTGCTTGCACATCTGGAATCGATATAACAAAGAAGAAAAAGGGTCACAAAAAACAGAAATGAATGCAACATGTTCTGAGGGGTTGGTGCCACCTGCTGTAGGGCTTGACCAAAACTGGCTGGTAAAACTGTTCAATATACAGTGGAGGAAATAAGTATTTGACCCCTCGTGGATTTTGTAAGTTTGTCCAATGACAAAGAAATGAAAAGTC
>JBBPDC010051181.1:0-7500 GCA_037974485.1 Hemigrammopetersius urotaenia
GAACAGACAGGACAGAACAGGCACAAAACCAAACAGAACGGAAAGCGGTGGCCCTAACGGCCCCTGACCATTACAAAAAGCTCCTTATTAGTTTAGTGTTTGTGTACATATACATCAAACAAAGTGTGCTACGAAATGCTTGACTTCAGATAAATTTCAAAAATATATTTTAAAAAATGAGCTGTAATAAATACAGCAACACATTCATAGCTCTTTCCACAAAGCAGAATTCTACTCACTTTTTGGACTTCGGCTTACTTTTTTTTCTTTATTTTGAAGAACTGTTGTTAAAACGTAATGGGATACTCGGTTGTGTAGCGCAAATAACATTATGGCCTTGATGATCCACAGCCATGATGTTATTCGATAACCTACTTCCTTTCATGTTCTGGTGCTTATTGTTGGTGTTTAATACTGCAGAAAGTAAATGAGAACTTTTTGGCATATCAGCTGTTTTACGTGGATCAGTATATGTCTGAGAACAGATTTTTTTGAGAACCAAACTGTATTACCTCCACCAGTCCAGCGGTGGCAGAAGAACACTGAAAAGTTGTCAACCGCCATAAAAAGAAGAAGAAGAAGCTGCAGCAGCATGTAGCATGACTGCTCTGTGTCTTGTCCTCGTATTTTAGCATTTTAAATTCCCCCCCAATTTTCAACAGTTATCTCAGTTTATTTAGTATTAGTAAGCTGTGCTCTGTCTAAACATGTGGGTAGAGAGAGTTATTTCAAACTTTCTTTTGTGTACGACTCTTTGCACACTGCTAATGCTAACCGCTAATGCTAACGTTTTTTTAAAGCAATAAAGTTTTCTGATTCTGGTTATTTATTTTCTTTCTGGTTCTGATTTCCCCATTTTCTTTAAGGGTAATGCATTAAACTGAGTTTAAAATGAAACGAAAGTGTTCTGGGAGCAGATTTGGGGTTTGCACTATAAAAATAGGCAAACACAACGACGCGTTTTTCACTATACACGGGTGCTCTTGGAACGTAACCCCCGCGAAAAGCAGGTGATTACTGTAGATAGTTTTTGTATATTTTTCATTGTCATACTTGCCAATTATTACAGTTACCACTATAACAGTTTTTACAATTGCTATATCACATTTACCGATGCTGAAACGTTTTCAGAACTCTTCATATGAGTGCTCCTTATGGGCTGAACCGTGGATTGGTTTTAACTGCTTTTGCACAAAATGCATGTAGTGAATTCACAGTTACTTTTCTCACCAGTAGCAAACTAAAGCCTAAAGCCAATTTTTTTAAACTAAAGCCACTTTTTCAAGCTTTTTGAAAAAGTGACTTTAGTATTGAGAAATGTAGCTTAAAAACGATAAAACTGGAACCACAAAAATAAGAATCAGAAATATAATAATGTTGCAGCAGATGAAACGTTTTTTCCTCAAATATTTAATTTTCAGCATTGAAAATAGCTAAAGAGGTAATAAGTGAATGGCTAGACTTCTGTCTGTGAGTAAAATTCGCACATCGCCACCAAGTGTACTGGAGTACTGGTTGTTCAGAGTTCAAGCACATGCAGATAACTGAGGAAGAGAGTTATGTAATCACTTTATTTATATCATTTCAAAACATGCTTGATTTTCAAGCAGAGCGGACTGTTCTGAAGGGATGTTGGAGGCCAAGTTTAGTTGCATGATGGCCCTGACAGTTGACTAATTAGACAGAGCTCCGGAGTGTGTGCTTGAACCAGCAGCTGGTGGAGTGCACACTCTGCCTGAGGGCTCCAAGGATCTGAAGAAATGAGCAAGCAACGCTTCTGCGGATGAGCAGGTCCTGCTCACGAGTGTTTGGATTCAAACCATTGGAAGTCTCATCATGAGCAGAGCACAAGATTACTGAGTCATCTGCAGAGGGTAGTGATCTCGCTCCCAGCCCTAGAGGGCTGCCACTGCAGAATTTAGTACCCCAGTGTAACTCATTAGCTAATTCTCCAGCTGAATCAGGTGCGTTAGTACGTGAGGGGGGGAAATGCTGAACTGTGCAGTGTTCGTTCAGCTCATAGTGTAAACCTCATTGTTGTATGAGATCCAGCTTCTTTCCCTGTCCACTGTACATGTGCGTACGGATCACGGATGGCATGTATATATAGGCTAAGAAAAGGTCTTCTTCGTTTTATTTGCTGTTAACAGTGCACTAGTAGCTGAAAAATCATTGGACTACGGCCAGAGTAGGAGTGATCTAATGGCTGTATTAGTCAGTCCCATGCTAACAGTGGTGGACATTTGGAGCTTCTAATGTGGACATTTGACGTTTTAAACTGTTTGTAACAGGCTTTTAGGTAAAACCATCTTTGTTGAACACACTGTGAAGTGCAGCTGTGGAGTACAGAGCCATTGTAGTGTAGGCTTTCTTTAATAGATTAAACACAAGTAGCAGTTGCGAGACATTTAACCCATTCTCTACATTTAACCCATTTAATCCATTCAAGTGAAGCCGAAGGCAGTCTGGAACAAAGCGCCATGGATGCAGTGTGTGGAGATGGTACCTTGCTCAAGGGTACCTCAGTTGTGCCACTAGTAGTCATGGGATTTGAACCCACAACCTTCTGAACTCCATAACCAGGAGGTCACCAACAGCCCAAGTGATATTTATGACCAATACATGTTCAGCGACAGTGTGTGTGTGTGTGTGTGTGTGTGTGTGTGTGTGTGTGTGTGTGTGTGTGTGTGTCGCTTACAGCTGAGCTGGCGGAAGTTACATGGATGAGCAGTTCCCATTTTAACAGCGCGTGCTGAGCATGCTCCAGAACACAATGACCCTGAAGCGGTTCTAGATAGTTGTATCCTGCACATCTTGGCTGTGGCTTGCAGAAGCCTTGCTGAAACCTGGTGGAATGTTCTTAATGAAATAAATATTCAAAAATGTGGTGCTTTTGGAATGTTCCTGGTATCCCAGTCACAACCCAGAGAGCAAATTGGGATTGAACCAGTGTTGATTTTATGCTGAGCAAATGCATTAAATTACACACACACATGGTCATGCTACATGCTGCAGCAGCTTCTTCTTCTTCTTCTTCTTCTTCTTCTTCTTTTTCTTCTTTTTATGGTGGTTGACAACTTTTCAGTGTATTACTGCCACCTCTGGGTTGGTGGCGGTAATACAGTTCAGTTCTCAGTAAAATCTGAGTTAGACTGAAGAATTAGAGCATTGTTTCGCTGTTACTAGAGTTTTGTAAAAAAGAACTGTTGTTACCAAAAGCCATAAACGTAACAAAATGAGAGCTGGACACGTTATCGCATTATTTACTTAATTCCGACAATATATTTTTTTTACATCCTTTTATTTTGAAAGTTTGTTGTTTTTTTGGATGCTCATGGGTGCGCACTGCATGCAGCTCTATGTCTTGGTTGATTTCATGGGGATCAGGCGTCCCATTACTTTTGTCCATATTATATGCAGGGATTGGCATAAGTGGTACGAATGCAAGAATCAGTGTCTGTAGTACGACAATTGTGCCACCAACACCCATCCACCATCAGCCCCATCCACCACCCCCTTCCACCACCAGCCCCTGGGGGTGTTGGACACGGCTGGTGGGGGAAGGGGGTGGTGGCCACGTGCACACCTGCTGCATGTTTCATCCCACCATCACATGCTGCTACTCTCTTTTATTCATTGCGCACTGTCACTTTTCAGAATCACCTGCACTAATAGTTATGTTATTTATTTTATTTTATCTTATCTGACAATGTTATATTGTTACTTTGTTATTTGATATTATATTTGCACTGTTCTACTGTTTAAATTCGTATTGTATCTTTATTCCTCTTGCTGCATTGAGCATGTGACAAAATGACAAAAGAGTTTCCCTCGGGATAAATAAAGTTCTTATCTTATCTTGTGATGTTAGCCAAGATAAGGAAAAGCCATGTGTTTGAGATTCTGGGGCCTGGCTTAGATCAGGACGGCGGTTTAGTGGTATTTAAAGGTCTGTGTTCTACCTGGCAGCTCCATCTCTCTTACTGAACCACTGTAGCTAAGATAGAGAGCAGATGTGTGTTTTATTTCAGACCACATAATAACATAAAGAGACCATCTTAAGCCTGAGGGAGCGAGCGCATAGAGTGGGAGGTGCTATTAATCTTTCGCACACACACACTCACCCACATTCACAACTGTGCACATGCTCTTACCCAGAGGTGTAGATGAGGATATGGCTTATATACTCTGGGAAACTTCCAGGGTTTGTGGGAGTATTTGCTCAAAAAGTAACCAGTGAACACTAAAACTAGTCTTGGACATGACACAGTTTCCATGTATCCTGTGATTAAACAAGAGTAAAATAGAAATATACAGTTTCAGTTACATGGATCAAAGAATGTTACATCACTATCAAATACCTCATGAAGTGACGTCAACAGTTACCGTCATTTATCCTGACAAAACAAATCTGTTTTTGTGGTATAATGTAAAGAGATGGCAAGACACGACTCTCCTGCATTCTTTATCAAGTACACCAACAAAGCCAAATAATTTACAAATGAAGCCACAGGAACAATGAAGCATTGGAGCATTGTTTCACTGTTACATGAGTTTCTATCTCTATAGAAGAATGCTAGTCACCAAAAGCCATAAACTTAAAAAAAATTAGGACTGGGCACGTTATCGCATTATTTACTTAATGCCGACAATTTGTTTTGTTGTGCATTAACGCAAGTATTTTAAAATTCTTTTATTTTGAAAGTTTATTGTTTATTTGGAGCTGGTTTTCATGGGGATTGGGCGTCCCATTACTTTTGTCCATATAATAGGGGACACCTGACCGTTACACCAACAGGAACTTTAACGACACTGTATTCAGATCCAGAGATCCTTTCATATGGAGTCGGTCCCCTTCACAGCTGCTATAATGCTGAGGACTCTGAGAGGAACGTGTTTTTCTATAATAAACTAGATAAAAGCAGAATGCCCTGCAGTGGAGAAGAGCTTTGGTTTAATATTAGATTTGATTACATTAATGTTTAAGTTGAGATTTACAGAAATATTTGAACTGTAACTGTGTGACTGTGTTAAAGGGAACACTGCTGTTAAAAAGCTCCTGATCTGTTTAAAGTGTTTAAAGCAAATGTTGTTCCACTTTTGTTCATACAGCCATACTTTTAAAAAATGCGATTAATTGTGATAAAAAAATTAAATCGTTGCCCAGTGTTACAAAAATGCTTAACGTTAATGTTTTACAAAATGAAAATCATTACAGATTGTGTTTAAGGTGAATGTATGAAGTGCATATTGGGGTTTAAGTGCAATGTGTTTTGCTAGCCATGATTAAAACAGGTAATACTGCTGCATTTCTTCCCGCAAGTTATGATCCTTTCCTCTGTGTCTCTCTCCGTCTTCCTCACATGCTCATGCAGGTGCCTACAGTGCTGCCATGCTGAGCCACCGGCGGCATGCACAAACACTAATTAACTAATTAACTACTCCTCATGCAGATGCTGCTCTCAAGTGTGGTGCCTGAGAACAACAGGGGTTTTACCTTTCATACTCATCTGCTCTGGAGGAGCGCATGGCAGTCTGTATGAAGCAGAGAGGGGTTCTCCACTGACTGGTACCGGCTCGGTTTGGTTCAACTCGCTTTTTCTACTTTTCTTGGCCGAGGTTCCAAGCGTGCTGAACCGATACGAAGTGATGACGTGTACATATTGGAGGTTACTGATTGGAGGTCGCTATGGTTGTTGACTGAACATTAGCATTAGCGTTAGCCTAATGTTGCTTCTTTAAGCCAACTGTCTCCGTTTTGTGGCAAACAGCCTCAAACCAAGGATAAGAAATAAAACCCCTCTGATTTCCTCCATGCTGGCGATTGTAATGATGCCGGGTTGTTTACCTGAGCTTAGAGTGCTCCGCTCAAGCTGCTGCTCAGAATGTTTGGTCGCTATAGCAACCAGTTGTAGTGAAAAACTGTAGGTCCGAAGCCAAACTGAACAGAGTAGAACCGAACTGAACTGAACCAAGCTGGAACCAGTCTGTGGAGAACCCCCTTTTGAGGCCGTTAGTTTAGCTCTTATTTCTCTCAGCCAGAGAAAGAATTCTGCACTGCAGAGGAAGAATCCTGCACTGCTTATACTGTACTTAAAATGTACTTGATCCTACATTAATTTGCTCAGAAAATACACTTGAATTAAGTCACTGTTAATTAAAAAGTGTGAAGCCTTAGTGTGAAACCCCTTCATCCAACAGGAGGTTGTATTATTTAAGGGGCAAAGTTAATGGACATTCAGTAGTTTTATCCCTTAATCTGTGCACTTTTCTCCTTAAGTAAGAGAAATTAAGATTAAATGAAGGTCATTTTAAGGGGTAAAATGAAGGCGCTTGGTTTTGTAAAGTGTACTGTGCTCTGTTCATGTGTGACTATAAGAAGCCACTTTACTTTTATAGTGCCAGTACCATCATGTGTTGTGTACTACCCAACACAATCCAACTAAGAGTGGCTCCATGGTCAGAAACTGAACACTGTTGAACGGCTATAGGATCATTTACATAGATTTTACATCAGCAGATGGATCCTTCCCAACCGTAGAGCTACAAGGTCAATATTTCGAACGGAGTAGGCTGCGAGAGTCAGGTAGGAGGCAGCAATGCGGCATCATATAGAGCCGGTTTATCTTTATGCCAGCCAGGCAGTCATATAAGGGGATGAATGAAATTAGGTGGTATAATAAACGGGGCTGTTCTGTACATATGCCTATAAGCTCTGGTTCTCATGTGTGACACTGATGGCTGTCTCAGAATGGAGAGAGAATATTAAATGTGCTTCTGGCGATCCCTTCCTCCCCGGAGGTTCAAAAATGAAAACGTGAAAAATCGAGCCCTCGCAACCTTTAATCTGTGCTCAGTCTGTCTATGTGAAACACTGAGTGAGGAAATATAAAGAGGATTTGACTTGAAACATCTGCTGGGGGTTATGCGCAAACACATGCTTCCCACTTCAGAGTGGTGGGAGTATTAAAACAAATCCAACGGGATTCAATCGCAGCCTGCGAGAAGAACAGGCATCATTGAGCATTTGGGTTTCATTCATCCAGCTCTGCTTTCGGCCTTTTTTCTCTCAGTCCGCAGTAAGACAGGCTCTCAGTGCCATGGTCATTAGAACTAAGACGAGAATCTGCTGCTGTTGCCTTCGCTGGTGCTTGATTATGGATGAGGCATTGCGAAGCATTCTCTGGAGCCCCGGATCCATGGAAGCCTCAAAGCTGCTATTTTAGCTCTGCCTCCCCAGATACTCACGCAAGCTCACGCTGCTCTGGCCTTCTCACATCTCGCTTCAGTTCATGCTAACACAGGCTCTCCAACTGCTGGTCCTGTTTGGTTCATGCCTATAAAGGAAGGCATTGAAAGGGTTCTTGAGGATGCAGTGACACTGAAAAGCTGCTTTTGGTTCCTTAAAGAACCTTTCGGCTGATTTAAGTCAATGGAATATGCCATATAGTCTTCGCCCGGTTCAGTGTTCGCGACCTTTGTGGATTTTTCCTAAGAACT
>JBBPDC010051200.1:5000-11391 GCA_037974485.1 Hemigrammopetersius urotaenia
TGCAACCTAGAAGACTCACTAGGAAGGCATTGCAGATGGTTTGTACCAGGAGTTGAGTGGCGTACTGAGACAGATAGAGCCTGATTTTCCTGATGTTGAAAAAGGTGAAGAGATATGACTGAAAGACAGATGCAATAGCTGGTCATCAATCATGACACCCAGGTTTCCAAGGAGGTAAGGAGTGAGGAGGCAACTTTTATATGGATATTTTGATGGACTGAAGATTTGCCTGGGATAACTGTAAGTTCCTTCATGCAAGTGGATCTGTTTGATAGACAAGCCACGATACATGCTGAGACAGTGTCATCATCTGATAGGAAGGACAGGTATAGCTTTGTATCATCAGCATAGCAGTGATAAGAGAAGATATGAGAGTGGACAATCGAGCCCAAGGAGGTGGTGTAAACTGCAAAGAGTAGGGGTCCGAGTACTGAGCCTTGGGGGACTCAAGTGGTCAGCTCATGGGATGGAGAGGTTCGACTCAACCATGATACCTTGAACGAACATCAAGAGAAGTACGATTCCTCTTAAAAGTATTATAATAATACTTTCCTTTTATATAGCATTTTTCTAAATACTGAAGATCACTTTACAAACAGCACTTTACAACATAAGAAAAAGACAAAAAGAAAAAAAGTTGTAAATTGTTGACAGCTATGGCTTTCCCTTTCAATTTAGAATCAGACGAATATTAAAAGCCCTTTTTCTCAAAATACTTTTAGTGTGGTGGTGGCAATGAATGTGATACAACGGGGGTCCTATTTAGTCATAGGGCCTCATAACATCCCGAAAGTGGTGAAATATTCAAATTAATCTGTCCTGTTAAAAACACATTAGGGAAGCGGTTTTCCTGGCAGTGCAGTCTGTCCTGTATGAGCACAATGAGCTTTCACTTGGGAACCTGCTGCAGATTTGCTCATATGTGAAATGAACCCCCCGTCGCACCCCCACCTCAGCCCAATCAACCAGAAAGCAAAGCGAACCAATTACAGCCACAGGATTGTGGGGGCGCCGGGGGACTAATGAGTCTGCTTATTTATGAGCAGTACATATAATGGCGTTAATCTAGATTAACGGCTTACAAAAAAGCCAAACAATCTTTACCCTGTCGTGATGCTGATGCTGTTAAACGGCATTATGATAATGGATGAAGTGTTATTTCACCGCTCAAGCTGTACTTTCATGCTCATAACATCAGCGTGTTAGATCCAGCGCCACCACAAAACCTCAAAACCATGTAAATATCTCAAATGAAATTATGATTCATAAGCATTCAGCTCACTTTAACAACATAGACTTGTCCATTCTCATTACCAGAGGTCACAATATTTTATTTTGTTATAAATAAAAAAGGAAATCATACAGTACAATGCAAACATCTTGATCCGCCACTACATTTTGCTTTGAATTACCTTTTTGCTGCAAATCAGTCTTATATGTGGCATATTGAGTAGATTATGTAAAAGAAATGGGAACATATGTTTTACTGTGATAGTCTGCAAAGTGCCTAAAGAGCCTAGATAAAGGAGTTCCAACCACTCAGCATTCAGCACCACCAGTATACTGATCACCGCCTGATCATCTGGAATCACCTGCTCCTGTTTCTTCACCTGTTCAGGATTTCGGTTAGTGGTTTGTTCTGCTTGATTGATTTATACATAGGTCACTGTGTGGCATAACAAATAAAAACAGGAAACCGGTCTGGTTAAACCGTCTGTCTAAACGCAGATTATGTTGGGCTCAACTGCACAGGTGTAATTCAGTGTTTCCATTTAAGCGTGCACTTTGCATGGGGAAGGTAGTGACATGAGAGCGGCTTTGGGTGTCCTGAAGCATGAGCTGACATGACAGCTAGATTAACCTCCCTGCCAAAGGAGCTGCACACTGCTTTCACTCTTGGAGCACCTGCACCGAGATGTGATCAAAGAGCGAAGATCATTAGGCTCCACTCGAAACCGGTCGAAAATATCACGACTTCTGGACACAGAATTTCTCTTGTGTCTCATGTGTATTAATCCTTAATCAGGTACACAACTGGGTGCATTATATATGCCAGATATGCACCTATGTAAGGTTGATAAATACCACTCATGAACTTGTGTGTCTGTATATACGTGTGTATGTATATACGTGTGTATGTATATATATATATGTATGTGTGCAAAGTTCTTGGCAATTTAAATATTTTAGACGATTTTTCAACATTAATGTAACTAAATTTACCAAATAAAACTAAAAAGAATAACTTCAATTAACAGTATACAGTAGATGTTATGTTTAGTATATCAGTGTGTTCTTGTAGAAGTTCAGTATCACCTGGTTTGACTCGATCAGTCCTTCATTAAATCAAACCAGGCGCTGCTGATAAAGTTTTACGAATCCAAAGACCGGCTGGAGGAACCGAGGAGGAATCTGGAACCGAACCTGTGTTCTCCTCTCCAGCTCAGTTAAACACACCGCAGTACATGGCAGTACATATATCCATATATGGACTGTGTACAAACTGAGGAGCTCATACTGTGTTTTGCAGTGTTTATACACTACATCTCCTACTACACAAAAAATCAAGAAAAATCGGTTACATTTCATGGTATGGGTCCTTTAATGGCAAAGTCAGAGCAATATACCCTGATCTCCCAGTGGGTGAGGAGGCCAGATTTTAGGTCCCGTCCCAACTGGGCCTGAGCCGGTAATGAACTTTTTGACGGCTCTGTCGGTCAGGAGTGCAACCTTCCCCCAGCTGGGTCGATATTCTGGGCTAGACTTGGTGGACATTTTTGAGATGGAATCAATAGGTGTACGAGCTGCTTAGGGAGTAATAGAGACAAGGAAGTACTTATGGTACACTTCTGTCCTCATTAAGGCTTACAAGCCTGGCCAACATCACTTTTTAATTGGGTTATAAATTCTCACATTTCTTCGCTACAGTTGTAACATTTTATCATGACACAAACCATAAATGACTACAACAACTGTGTAGACATCAGTCAATAAGTGTCAGTGGCTCAAGGAGTGTGGATGGTTAGTACAGCTGTCTCTTTACATTGTATTTGAATATTTCCTCACTATAACCATACATGTATAATGGTACTGTGTATAAAATATAGCTTATATGAATATAGCTTCATAATTGTGTTCAAAACCAAGGAGAACTCCACTAATGTTTCAAGATTCTTGCATAATTGTGTCATTAAGAAGTCATTCAGAGGGGTTTTGGTACGAAGTCAGAACTGTAAACAGTGGAAGTGAATGGAACCAGACGTCCAAAGCATTTAACGCTTCACAAAAACAGATGTGGTTACTTTGCTTGCTTGTGTTCTGGCCTGAAAGGTATTTTTTTTATTAATTGAGGAGAAACACACACATCTTCCACACTGTCAACATTAACAACATTTGCTTGTATTGGAGACACTGGAGACCGCTTCACACCAAACCCACTCTGGGTGACTGTGTTTACATCTCAAACACTGAATTATGCAGAAATTCAGAAACATTGATTTGAGCATCTTGTTTTCGCACTAGCAGTAAGCATTCTATAATTCCCACTATCTCAGATTGTAATGTATCAACAATACCAACTGTTCAGATGCTGCTTAAGTCAACAGTAATATACAGTAATTGCTAACTGAACATTATGAATGAACTGACTATTAATATCCATATTTAAATCTTGTCTCCATATGCCAATGTACCTCAGTCTATGAGACATGTGTGTATATGAATACTGTATATACACTACCGGTCAAAAGTTTTAGCACGCCCCAGTGTTTCAAGCTGTTTTAATTGAAATTAAAATGTTCAGGTCCAATGAATATCATGAAATAGTACAAAGGACAGAGCTGAACTGCAAGAGCTTGGGTAACTGCCAGAAGTGGGTAATAATTCTGGAGCTCCATGCAGTTCCTCTGGTTTGTGTGTAGTTGGTCTGGTTCGTCCTACAGCAAGAAAACCCAAAACATAAGTCCAAGCTCTGTAGGAACTACCTTATAAAACAGAACTGGAGAACATGGAGTGGCCAGAAGTCTCCAGACTTAAACCCCATCGAGCTGCTTTAGGATGAACTGGACAGAAGAGTGAAAGCAGAGCAGCCTATAAGAGCCGCACACTTATAGGATCTTCTGCAGCAGAGCTGGAAGAACTTTCTGCAGAATGTACAGTGATAACTGAGCCACCTACATTTCAACACAACAAAAAAATTGGGGGGTTCTAAAACATTTGACCGGTAGTGTATAAATATAAACAACATAAACTGGCCCCTTATAGTCACATGTGAACCCACCACCCCACCACAGCACACAATGTGAAAAAGGACCAGTGGGCTGCCAACGGTGCCTGGGGAGCAATATGCTCAAGGGTACCTCGGTGGTACCGCTATCAGTACTGGAATTCGAACCCACAACCTTCCGATCAAAGGGCCAAATCCCTAGACACTAGGCCACAAGATATATATATATATATATGTGTGTGTCGGAGGGTGATGTGTTTTTGTTATACACCCTTGGACAGTAAATGAATGATGACTGCTGTGTAAAGAAACCAGAACTGACTTGTTAAGCCCCTGCTTTTCTAACTATGATCAGGAAAGCGAAGGCTGAACAAGAAGCAAGTTGGCACCACGTCTCAGATGTTTTTCTTCATCCTTTCACAGTCTTGACTGAAAAGCCAAGACCACTGCAGAGATTTTCAGTGCACACTTAACAAAGCGCTTGCAGCTCG
Organism: Hemigrammopetersius urotaenia; assembly: GCA_037974485.1. Taxonomy (NCBI): domain Eukaryota; kingdom Metazoa; phylum Chordata; class Actinopteri; order Characiformes; family Alestidae; genus Hemigrammopetersius; species Hemigrammopetersius urotaenia. The sequence goes on from JBBPDC010051200.1 coordinate 9,717, forward strand.
TTTTCCCTTTTAGAAATTCCTCTACAAAGCGGCAGAGACCCGCGGCGGGAGGCTGTCTGGTGGAAAGCAAAGCGGATGAGTCCGCTGGACGCGGATGGTGTGATTCTGCTCTCTGCGGCAGATGAAAGCAGTCAGACCTGTTCAATTCTGTCTAATCACTGCATCAACACCAGCAGTGTGTGTGTGTGTGTGTGTGTTTTCAGGTAATGTGTTGAAGCCAGGGCTCAGATGGGTATGCTGGCTCTGGGGACCGAACTAAAGTGAGGAATATTGAAAGCGTACCTGCTCAAAGAACTCGTCCATGAAGCCTTTCTCCATGCCCACCGCCACCTCCTCCTCTTCCTCAGTGTCCTTACCCTGAGAGAGAAAAACATCTAATTAACTTTAGCATCAAATGTCAACATATAGGGAACTTCTATTATGTAATTACTCTCTCCAGGGAGTAATTAGTTGGTCTACACACAGTTTATAGAGAATTTGACGCTAACTTTCTCACAGTCATTTCTCTACTGACACTCTTCCACTGGCACAAGGAACTACGTCGTATCGAGAACGAATGTTTTTCCATAATTAATAAAGTGACCCGGGCGGCAGGGCCAAAAGGGGGCCGCAGCCGAACTGACGGCATCACTGCTTTTCAATTGGTCGGAAAATCTTGACATGGCAACAGTACTGCTCTCTATTTTGGGATCCATTTCAGTGGGAGTTTTATCCACTGAAAGAAACATGACGGTGATCCAGGACATCACTAACAGGTTAGCTGGGTTAGGTTTTCAACACACAGCTAAAGAATGCAGAGAAAACTTTTCAAAGAAGACTATAAATGATAAGGGACCACAATAAAAAAGCAGCTCTGGCATAAAAACGTTCCGCTGGTTCGACTCCATAGATGTGGTTTTGGGACGACCGGCCATAAACTGTGGGGAGAACATTTGATGAACGTTACCAGGCTGAGATACTCTGGGAAATCAAAACATGATACACATTCAGAGCCTTCACAGTACAGTTTAGGTACAGCACAGTTACTGCATGCCAGTGGAAAGATGCCTTATTAGAAGAACCAGTGATGACCACACAGCAGCGTTAGCGACTTGGATGGATCAAGGCAGGATGAGATGTAAGGATGGATCAAGGCAGATGAGATGTAACTGCAGGATCCAATGCAAAAAAAAACAATCACTGTTCATCAGCTCTACCAACTGGAGCTACAAAAAACACAAGGAAACACAAACAAGATTTTCAAAAACACAGGCAACATGAAACAACAAAGAGTTTTAAACAGGCAGGATTAGAAGAAGACTAGCATAAACCAGGAGCTTTCCAAGAAACGTGGGGGTACAAGACAACAGACCACAAACACAGAAATAAAAGAGGTATAAATACACTAACAAAACAACAGGAAACACCCGGGCAGGTGTGGAGACATAAACAAGACACAGGAGAACAGGATAACAAGGTGGCAGCGCTAAAGGCAGCACTATCTATTCACAAAGTTGGGTTGGGAGCTGGGTCTATACTATGCCAGCTATGATGACTTTCACCTTGACATTTTAGCGCAGATTTACTCTCTGTCTCTCTGTCTGTCTCTCTCTCTCTCCCTCTGGTTCGTGACTTTTCCGGATCGCGCCCGTTTTAAACCTGTCTCGCTCTCTCTGTCGCTCTCTCTCTGTGCCTC
>JBBPDC010051229.1:0-11390 GCA_037974485.1 Hemigrammopetersius urotaenia
TTCAGTGGATTATCTGGTTTTGACCTTGCTCGTTTCTTGGATTACCCTTTTTGGCTTGTGGACTTTATTAAAGCTTTATTTTTGTATTCTCTGCATTTTGGATCCTTTGTTTAGTATCATCACAACTATGTCATGCAAAATTCTACTGTTCTTGTGAATGAAGCAGAAAACAAGGAACGACACAGTTGTATATGCTATATACGAGCTGATTTGCATATTACCACATTGCAATCAGATTTCTGACTGGCCAAAGACGCATTTGAGTACCAAGTGTATATATAATTATTCAAAACCTGATTAGAGTTTAACAAAGGTTGTAGTCATATAAGATAATCAGGTGTGCTTGAATTGTAGCCTAATAATATTTTAGCTATGTGTAATTGCCCTAGATACTTAGGCAAGTTATTATTCAAAGAGTAATATTAAAATCAGCTTTTATACAACAACCAGTGGCCTATTTTTCTCATTAGGTTTAACCAATGTTCTGTAAAGCTTGTAGCAACAGTAGCTACAAAGGAATACATTTGTGGGCTAAGCATAGAAAGGTCAGTGTAGAAGCATAGAGCATAGAAAGAATAATGTGTAATTGAAGTATCAAATTTAAATTTAACGTAGCAAAACAACAACAGACTTGAGTTGATGGCATCAGTATATATGAGTGTTTCTGTACCTGTGCATCCATTAGCAGGTGTCTCATTAGAGCCATACTCTGTCTCAACGTGTCCTTCTCAGTGGGCAAAAATGCCTCGTCCTCGTGGCTCAGAGCATTCGGCCTGTTCACCATGAAGTGGGCAATTTGGTCATTCAGGCTGTTCAGGGACTGCACGGCTGTGGGGAAGGAGAAAACAGTGCAGAATTACACACCTAGTGCTGCTTTTTGTCTAATTGGCACACCAGACGCTTAAGGTACGGTCTATGGACTCTCTCTCCCTCATTCTCTCTCTCTTTCTCTCTCTCTCTCTCTCTCTCACTCACTCCCTCTCTCCTGCTCCCTCTCACACTCTCTCTCTCATTCTCTCACTCTCTTGCTCCCTCTCTTTATCTCACTCTTCTGCTCTCCCTCTCTCTCTCTCTCTCTCTCCCTCCCTCTCTCACCCCCCCCCCCTCCCTCCCTCCCTCTCGTCCCCCTCTCTTGCTCTCCCTCTATCTCCGTCTCTTTCCCTCCCTCTCTCTCTCTCTCTCCCAAATTAGCCGAAACATGCACTCAGCCAGAGGTGGAAAGTTACAAATTACAACTCTTTTTTACTGCAGTGCTTGAGTACATTTTCCCCATAACAGCACTTTACCCAGGGTATTTAAAATCATAGGAATTTTATTTTTATATGAATTTATTCCTAGTAAAACGGTGATCCTCAAACTTTTTACAAGGTGTTAAAAATGAGTTAAAATATAGCAGTGTAGGCCTAACCTATTAAGCTCAGACAAACTCATTCCTAAAAAGAGGGCAGGGCTTAACTGACACTTAAACTCTTCCACACAACTCTTACACAACACACACACACACAAACACATACACCAAGTGAGAAATTTTTCATTATCTTGCCACCACACTTCAGCTTGTATCTATTTACACTAAACAGGGTGGTATGAAAACAAGCTGTTTTATATTTCAGATATACTTCCATATACCACTAGTGGAAGGACTACAATCCAAGAACCAGTGCAGTATTGAATGTGCTGCTGGCTCGCTAATTCCAGCTAAATAGCTACTGTGATCTACTTGCATTAAATAAGACACCTGATGAACTACGGACTCTAAGTTTCTCTTCCAACAATGTTACCCTCTCTGGACACTTAGTCATACCAACTCTGTTAGCCGTAGAGGGCCTATCTGCCTATCTGCCTATAATCTTGTTCACTAAGGCCTTCTCTTGTCATTTATCCCCATAAAGATTCTCGTTCCTTTCTCTCTGGGTCGACCTGAGGAGGATGGGTTCCCCTTTTGAGTCTCGGTTCCTCCCAAGGTTTCTGCCTCCAGCTGAAGGAGTTTTTCCTCGCCTCTGTCACCTTTGGCTCACTCACTAGGGGCTCGGACCTGTATTTTGTAAAGCTGCTTTGCGACAACTTGGTTGTAAAAAGCGCTGTATAAATAAAATTGAATTGAACTGAATTGAAGTTTTTATTGATCCTGATGTGTGTAAAAGCCTGATGCAGTTCACACACGCTAACATGACACGGTCTTATATCATACTGCTGATATATAAATATAAGATATAAACCCATAAACCAATAAACAAATGTTACACCAGACAACCAGACATGCACAAATTAATACACATAATCATAATCGTCATCATAATCACAACCAAACTCAACAGACTCCCATTGTCACTATTACCAATCATAGCTTGTGTAAAGTCTTATGAAAACGATCATTTTATGAATGTTTATGGTCTTGCAATATTATGTTAAATTCTCTAGCTAACGGGCATTATAGTTGGTGCATATATTAAAGCGCCCCCCCCCACACACACACACGTTGCTGACCCCAGGGCTTCAGCCTTGTTAAATCTATAAAGGATAAACTGGGAGGTCTTGTAGTAGGGCAGATGTCCAAGGCTATCAGTCTGGCCTAAAGTGAAGCTTAGCCATAGAAATTACCCAGATTAGCTAATGACCAGCTCTAGCGCATCATGCATAGAATGAATGCTAGAACAACTACAGGAACACAAACGCATTGTTGTGAACTCCAGAGACTTTCTACATAGTCATAATTGTGAAAGCAGTGAATGGACTGTCCGTCTCATTACCACTGGGTTGAGGGAGTGTGTGTGTGTGTGTGTGTGTGTGTGTGTGTGTGTGTGTAGCCTCAGCTGGTGTGTGTCTGGCTTGGTTAGCTCATCGAGCGCAACCTCGCCTTCTCTCCAGATGATTTTGTTCATTGGCATGCAGCTGGCCTTGCTCTAATCCGGCCCCCATAGGCCCCTGCACGCTTTCATTTATCATTAATCCCCCTCGCTTAGCCCAGTCTGCCATGATTATTGTGAGTCCATTACAGGGCCAGTGTAGAAATTTGAATGCATTTATTCATAAAGTCACGGCCAATAATGGCTAACACTCGGTTCGCTTCAATCAATCAGAGCATCAACATGTCCGGTGCAAAAACAACAGCCATGTTTCTCTCTGTTTGGCAATCAGGCCGGAGTGGACGCCTCGCTGGGCCTGAGCAGTGGTGGGGAGCACAAAATATAGAAATATGTATCAAATAAATGTTTTTCATTTCCTTCACCTATTCAGCATAGTCATGCAGACCAATTACAAAAGAGGGGAAAGAGAGAGAAACAGAGGAGATGGAGAGAGAGAGATTATGAGAGTAGAGTGACAGGAGAGAGACAGAGGAGGAGAGAGAAGGGGGAAAAATAGGGAAGGAAGAGGAAAGCGACTAGTGACAGAAGTGAAGGAAAGGGACGAGGGAGAAAAACGAGCAGCAGGGGAGCAAAAGAGACAGGGTTGGGGAGATAGATAAAAAAGAAAAGAGAAAAGGAGAGACATAAGGAGAGCAAGGGGAACAGAGAAGAGAGAAGGAAGAAAAAACAAAAGGTATGAAATAAGTGACATGGGGAGGACGGGAGAGAAAGAGGAAAAAGAGTGGGAGAAAGAGGTGAAAGAGAGTAAAGATAGAGAGGGATGGAGAAAGAGAGAGAGAAAGAGCGAGAGAAAGAATGGGGAAAAGGAGAGAGAGTAAAGGTGGCGATCGGGACAAAGTGAGACAGAGGAAGAAAGAGAGTGAGGGACAGAAGAGAGGGAGTGAGAAAAGAAAATGAGAAAGCAAGAGAGGAAGTAAGAAGGAGAGAGGGAGAGAGAGAGAGAGAAGAGAGGGAGAAAGAGAGAGAGAGAGAGGGAGAGAAGCAAGAGAAAGAGGGAGAGAAGCGAGAGAGGGAAAGAGAGAGAGACAGAAAGAGTGTTAGAGAGAGAGGGAGAGAGAGAGAGACAGAAAGAGTGTTAGAGAGAGAGGGAAAAAGAGAGAGGAGGAGAGAGGGGAGAGAGAGAGAGAAAGAGAGAAAGAGTGTTAGAGAGAAAGGGAGAGAAAGAGAGGGGGAGAGAGAGAGAGAGAGAGAGAGAGAGAGAGAAAAAGAGTGTTAGAGAGAGAGGGAGAGAGAGGGGGAGGGGAGAGAAAGAGAGAGAGAGAGAGAGATGGACACAGAAAGGTTGCCTCTATCGTTATTTTCTGAGGTCAGCTCAGTACATCATGGCAGTGCAGGCAGAGTGGAGGTCCAGCTAATGAGCTTTACTTCCACACAACTGCCAATCAGGGAGGCTCTGAGGGGCCCGGGGCATCATGGGAAATGCGGTCTTTAGGGGGAAAGCTCTTACGAGCTGTCAGGCCTTCTGCAGCAGCTCTGCAGCATGTGAGATTAATGCTCAAATACACACTCGCTGCAGTCTGGCTCACATTCAGCAGCTGTCAGAGGAGTGTAATTCAGGGCATGAAGTAAAACGGCCACACAGAACACGGCGCTGCTTTAATGAAAAGTTAATTAACTCTGGCAGATGTGGCTCGGCAGCCTGCGAGATGCAGAACAGAGAAACAGAAGCAGTGAGGCATGAAAAAGCTTCGCTCATCCACCACCCCTGCTGAGGTATCACCCCAAAATCTGCTTACAGCATTGCAGGGGTCATTTAAGACACTGAAAGGAAACCCCCAAAAAGAGGAATAGTAAAAGCCAACAGCCAGAACCTCTTCGTAATAGGATTATTTCCAAGCAGAGACATTTATTTTCCTGCCATATGATAGGAGATACCGGAATCACATTACAGGAAATCACACTATGCTGACAGAGGCATAAAACAATGCTGGAACAAAATCGCATCATTTCCTTAGTATGCTCAGTGTGGAAAGAAAGTTCTTGTTTTTTGTTATTGTGGATTCTGTTTCCATCCACAAAACAGGCCTGCCAAAACTTCTCAAGGTTATGCCACTAGTAACCCTTTTTTCGTACTGTACTGAAAATATTTTAAACATTTTATAAACTGAACCTGAGGTCAAAAATTAACCTTTTTTCAAAATTAATAAATTAATATCCCTGCCATGATGAGGACTGTGTTATCAATCAAAACACGTTTTTGATTCTCTGTAATCTTTGATGTCCTCCTCTTAATGCCTTCTGACCAGCTTGTGCAAGAGGGAGAGAAAAAAATACATGAACCAAAAATTTCGTATCATGTTTACCCTCCGCCTCCCATCACAACCACCTGTATTCACTTCAGCTACACTAGCTGGTTAGCCTGCAGCAGACAACCCTCTTCTCTGTTACTTTCAATTCTCTAGATTTACTCTCTCACTTTCTGTTTGAGTTTTTGAAGCAGTTGCTAAATAACCACTAATCGGTTATTTCAGTTCACTGTCAAAGTTCACCTACACTACCAGTCAAACATTGTAGATTAATATAGAAAAATAATGAAGGAACACATGGAATTAACAGAATAAACAAAAAAAGAGTTAAACAAACCAGAATAAGTAATAAGGTAATGATGGACTATTGTTTTGCCATAATGTGCAGTAGAACCGTAGTGGAACAGGATCACTAACTGTGGACCAACCCGACCATCACAACTGATTCCAAACACATTAAGAAGGAGAGAAATTCCACTGATTAACTCTTGATGAAGAACACCTGTTAATTAAATACCATTCCAGGTTGATTCCACATGAATGTGACTGAAAAAATGCCAAGAGTGTGCAAAGCTCGCAGTAGGTGATGTTTGCAATACAATGAAGCCAATAATAAAAAAAGGAAATTTTTAAATGAGCAGGTGTGTCCAAACTTTTGACTGGTACTGTAAGTGAGATCATTTAAGGGTCTATTGTGCTGTGAAATGCGTCAACAGATAAGATACCTTGATTAGTCCCACAAGTGGGAAATGTACTTTGTCATGGCAGAAAGTGGACAGAACAAAGTTAGGAGAAGCAAAAATTAATATAACAATAGAATTGTATAAAATAGAATCAAACAGAATCAAAATAAAAATACAAATGATGGTGAAGGAGACATGCAGGAGTATTTTTAGGCATAGGTAACATAGGTTGCCTGGAGGTGTACAACAACCCCACCACCACAAAATGTTGCAAAATGCAGTTTTTTTCTGATTTTTTCTTATTCACACCAGATGACATTGACATCCCTCAGGCTTCTGCAGACTGCAGGTACTGAACTATAGTTTCCCTTCCGTAATCATGATCCAGTCAAAACAGGATGAATAAAATCACATTCCATCCCCAAAAAATTCCTGAATATCGCCTTTTGCTTAAAATATGTTAAGAAAGAATGTGTTCTGCAGGAGGTTGACTTTAAATATGTATAGATAATAGACTGTTGACAGAATCTTTAGAACCCAATTTTTCTTATTGGTTCTAATAGATACGGATTAAATGTCGGACCAGAAAAAAAAGCATCCAGTCACATTATGTGATGACATGCAGTTAGCTGTGTTTTAATTAAAAATAGTTATATGTAAAGGTTAATAGAAAAATATATCAGATCAGCACTTAAGGTATTCTCTCAGGAAAAGGTCACCTCTAATGTTGAAGTCACATTTACTATATTATGTAATACACATTAGAACTTGGGTTACTACTAATACTACTACGACTACTACTACTACTAATGAAAACTGATTAAATGGACGATACAGAAACTAACCATTTAGGCATTGGTATTGCTATTAAAACATTATAAGATTACGGAAACCCATAAGAACCTGAATGAATGAGTCTGGGAGTAATGCCATTTGTAAACAATCCAACAGATCCTGAATGTGAAATCACATCTCAGGAAACGGTGCAGGGAGGAAACATTTCCTTCGAAAGCAATTAACACAGCATCTGCATACAATCAAATTAATGACAAAGACCAATTTAGATGCAACAGCTCCACGCAACTTTAGCAGCAACACTTAACCCCTAGAAGTCATGCTTATCACCAGCACAATGTCATTTTACAGGATCTCTCATTGTTTCTTAAAAAATAGAAGAAATTCTATGGAAATTGCAGATTCTAAACCCTCCGACCAAACCGCTTATGTTTGTATTAAGAAGAGGAGGTGTTTCATTATGCTTTATAATTATTAAGGAACAGGAAGAAAAACATTTTGACAACATACAGAAGGTCAAAAGCTGATCAAATATGTCAACATAGAATAAAGATGTCATATTAATTGCATTGTTGTCTGCATTATTCATTGCGGAATTACATAATAACTTTTAAAGACTTTAGCCAAATAATAACTCATTCTTCACACGTGTATAGACAGGAAACCTCTGCCACAGATCCCGGTTATGTTTGGACCTTGAGGGCAAAAACAACTCCCAAACGGAGTCACTCCGGAGGTCAACAGGAAGGTCACAAGGTCATAACGTGTGGAATAGTCTGCTGACCGCCAAGGTCACCCACAGTAAACACCGCTGGGTTGGTTTATGAGCGTGCCAACTAGGCCCGCAGTCAGTAACAGATTTACAGCCGGCCCGTTCCCCAAGGCTCTGCACCAAATCTCAGGAGCAAAGCCACTGCTAAATAAAATGTTTATGATGTTAGTTTGATGAATGGGTTCTCATTTTGACAGCTTGCTTTACAAGACATGGTCCTGGAGAGGATACCACAGGACTGGGGCTGGCTATAGGTGCATGAGCAATGGAGAAATGAAGCACCTCCACTTTCATTTGGAGGAAGGCCAGGGCAAACATAGTGCTACTGTCGTAACAAATCCGTGTATGTCCTTAATGGTAACTTAATAGGACTAGAAAAATGGCTCTTCGCTTTAATGGATAAGAGCGATTTTGGACTTTTTCAACGGGTCTGTTCCATATGAAATGTTCACACAATATATAGGCCAGCAAAAAGGCAGAAAAATAGCTAAGAAATACATGATTGACAGCAATGAAATGCTTCTAATTGAATACTTTTTATTGAGATGAGCAATTGAATTTCAGCAGAAATTATTGAATGAGCATGTTGAGGCTCCAGGGTTCAACTGCAAAATTATATTAAACATGAGATGCTATCAAACTGCTATAAAAAGGAGAACAGTGTGGATGCACCTTTGCTGCAAAAGGTCAATGTTGAGAGAAATTTAAGCTAATAAAACCCAAGTTGTAGTGGCCTTTCTTGGTCCACCACTTTGGTGCTCAAGTGTATTTTCAGAAGCTTAAATAACGTGTACATCAGAACTCCCATATCTTTTAAACAGAGATAATTTTATCCCGCTTTCTATTCATGTACTCTCCTCTATTCATGAAAAAGAGGGATAGCCTTTGTCTACCCAGCAACTCCTATTTATAGCTAGTTTCCTATTTATTCAATTTATTTAACTGTCTATGTCTAAGATACAGGCAAAAAACGGATTGTTTGCTACGGGAACCAGGCATGCAGATCTCAGTGTGGCCTGGGGAGGGAACGTCGCAAGGGGTCCATGCCATGCTAATGCTAGCCAGCCAATTATCCTATTCATCCTGCCAAGAAAGTTTGCTCCCTGGAACAAACTGGACTACATCTGAGTCCAGCAAACTACCCAGTGTGAGTTCAGAGACTGCTGTGTTTTCGTTTTTAAGGAGACATGGCTCAGCGATAGTGTGGGTGTACTGATTAGCAACATGCTAATCTACCTCAGTCACTATAATATGGAACTTGTGGAGTGGCAAGACGATTAGTCTCTAGTTACTGATCACAGTTGCTGGGGTTTGTGACTGTTAGATACACCATTTTATTAACTGCAGGAACTCACCACCGGACTCATCGTCACAGTGTACATAGTACACACGCGCTGGCCAACCTTTATGGAGCCATCAGCAAAACTGAGCTCCAGAACTCACACATTGATTTTTTATTGTCATTGAACATTTTAATCAAGTCAGTTTCCCTACATTCCATCAGTATTTGGACCTACCATTGAGGGGTGAATGTGTTGGACTGTGTCTACACAAACATTGTTGGTGGGTACCGCGCTGAGCTCTGCCGGCACCTCAACTACTCTGTTCATGCCATGCTTACCCCAGCATACAGACCACTCCAAGCCCGTCCTAAAACAGATAAAAATCTAGCCTTTAGGTGCCATCGTTACTTTCAAGACTGCTTTGAGTATGTTGACTGGGACATGTTTAGGGAGGCTGCAACCTGTGGTGCCTTTACCAGCCTAGAGCAGTACAGAGCGTTGGTGACTGGCTCCATTCCCTAGCTACAGGGGGCAGTCTCCCTGGAGCAACTTAGGGTTAAGGGTCTTGCTCAGGGACCCAGTGGTGGTGCTGAAGGTAGGATTCAAACTTACCATGACCTCTTGGTCCAGAGGCAAGTATCCTACCCACTGAGCTACCTCCACCCACATGCCCAAAACATAAGCCATGGATGACTGTGGAGATGCATGCAATGACTGCCTTCAGAGCAGGTGATGAGGCTGCCCTCAGAACAGCCAACCTGTTCCAGGCCATCACCAACTACAATTCCACCTGCCTGTGATTGTGAGGTCCTCTTCTTCTAAACACAGAAAATTTGAAGCACAAAATGACATATCAAGTGTTCTGTCTGACAACATTTTTGATCGTGTGTTCAGAAGATGTCCAGTCCAGTTCTCACAGAACTTCAATATCTCTCTGAGCACCACCGTCATTTCACTGTGCCTCAAAACCACCACAAGAATAGTTTGTCTCCCCTCTGTCAAGGACATTTACACTACACAATGCATCCACAAAGCATTGTGGATGAACCCACACACCACTCACAAACCCTCTTCTCCCTCCTCCCATCTGGCAAAAAGATCCGTAGGACCTCCCCTGCCAGGATGGGAAACAGTTTCATCAGGCTTCCAGATTCTTAATCAGAACAGAATATTAACTGTACCCCCCATACAAACACAAACACACCCCTAACCTGAACTTTCCCTACCCCTTCCTCCTCCCAACACCATGTATATACTTACTAATCTGTTTCTCTATACAAACAACTCACACTCCAGTTGCCTCCGTAAATACCCTCCTATTTATTATTACGTTGCACATTCTTTGTCCTGTTGCTGCAGTATTTTAAATAATTATATGTATTGCTGTCTACCTCTATTCTCCATTTCCGCATTATTGCACATATAACTGCTGGAATACAGTATTTGTCATACTACTGTATTCATTCAATACAGTACTCTCGACTGCATAAATTCTTGTCTTGTCCTGTTGTTTGTTTCTTTTGTGTTTTTCTTGCATTCTCTATTTTTTTCACTCCGTGTCCTGTCTGCTCTTGAAGTCTTGTGGTGTTTCCGTTTCTGTTCTTGTGTTGCACCATGGTCCTGGAGGCACATTGTGTGTTGTGTACATGGTTGAAATGACAATAAACCAAATGACTTCATTTGAGCCGAGCCAGTATGTGGTCGAACTACATCAGAAAAACATATAAAGACAAATTCCTGCACTTGCGACCCACAGAGACAGTTGTGACCATGGAGCAAATGCACTATTTTATAGCCAACTGTAAAGCAAGAATGGCTAGCTATCTCATTGTTAATGTCAATATAATAAATTTACTAGCTAAATATGGTAACTAACTGATTAGTTAGCTTGGGAATCAACTCCTGATTTCTCATGGAATTCAGTTGACTCTCTTTGGCACTGATTCCTGGCCCTAATGGGAGGACTAAACTGGTCTAGTCCTCTAATAAACACAGCAGTTTTCTGTTCTTATTAATGGCGCATAAAGGATAACACTGAGGATTTATTTTCAAGGCTTTGGACAAACTCTCAGTGTAAAACAGATTCCTACAACCTGCTCTTTATTCTATAACTATTTAAAATGGTCCAACAGAGCGGTGTAAACATCTCATAAAAACCAAGAACCAAAAATATATGAAAATTGATTCAAATGATGCAGTAGATTTGTGGCATTGCCAGTCTAGGAAACAGTTCCTGTTGTGCATCTGTTTTCACATTAGTGTAGTATTTCATTATGTAATTTAGACAGCCAATCACACTGACACTGATAAGATTTACTACATTTACTACACTAATGTTGGAATTTGCGAGTTACGATATAATGGAATTTGAATACTTGAAGTTTGTGTGTCAAGTTGGTTTGTTGTTCAAGTCTATGTTTATTATTCTGAAGCACAAAATCTAGACTAGACTTCAAACACATGTTACCAGCGAAGGACTTTAAAAAGGACATGGATTGTTCTAATCTGGCTTATTTTAGACATTGTCACAAAACACAGTGAAGCTAAAAGAGCAGATGCCAGGAATCACATATGTGAGAGAACAAAAAAGGCACATTTACAATAGGAGGATGATTTAAAGACAAGCAGAGCAATTATCTCACACATAAACAGCTGAACTGTCTCACCGTAAAACACCTGCAGCATTGCAAATGCACTTTATGTACACTCTGGTATATACTTCTGTAATATTGTATTTTCTGTAT
>JBBPDC010051240.1:0-11390 GCA_037974485.1 Hemigrammopetersius urotaenia
CTCTCTTTCTCTATCTCTCTCTCTCTCTTTCTCTCTCTCTCCCTCCCCCCCCCCCCCTCTCTCTCTCCCTCTCACTCTCTCTCACTCTCTTTGTGTTTTATTTTTAGGCTTGCTGGTTTTCAACCCCTCGCTTTGCTGCAGTCCCAGGCCTTACAAGGCCCAGAAAGTCTGTTGCCCAGCAACCCTGCATGTTTTGACCCAAGCAGAGCAGGTTCAGCCGTCGACCTCCACCGACCTCTCCCACTGCGATAATTAGCATCCCATTACCATAGCAACATCATCACCATCTCCACTAGCAACATTGCGCACTCAGTGTCAAGCGGGTACCAACTCAGCAGTGAGCACCTCAGTGGTAACACTGTTACTATTAACACTGTTATTGTTCATTGCATTTTTATATTGACCTAAAGATTTTAGACTGGAAAACAACTCTGAACACACGTGTAGCCTAAATATTATAAAAATTACACTCTAAATGTTAACACTTTGTGCAGTTTGTCTTTACACTTCAATAAAAAAGGTGGTGGTTTGAATCCCAAGACCACTGAGGTACATTTGAGCAAGGTACTGCCCCCACACTCTGCTACCCGCACACTGTGCTGCTGGCTGCCTGCTGCAGAGGAAGAATTACTTTAAACTGTGTGCTATGGTGTGTTCACGCATGACTATAATGTGCCACTTTACTTTGCCAACTTTAATTAATGGTCTGCTATACATTTTGTAATGTGTGGATGAGAAAGAGAGAGAGGCAGAGAGAGAGATACAAGTTAATGGAAGGAAGAAAACGTGTGAGGGGGTCACAAAGGGAAACAGGTGCAGGAAGAGAGGGCTGTTGTTTACTGTGATAACACTCTGTGTTAGTTAAGAGGAAACACAAGCTGTCTCTCTCCCCCCACACACATTCTTCAGTCACTCACTCCTAAAATTGCAGGCCTGTCCATGTGTGATATATATATATATAAATACTGGGCAACTATTACAGTTTTTTAACTGTGATTAATCACATGATTTTCTGCAATTAACTATAATGTATGCAAAAGTATATCAGGCACCTTCCTAAAAACAGCAAGCTTTGAGCACAAAAAAGGGAACTTTTGGATGGAAAGAACATGTGTGTGTGTCTGTAGAGTATGCACATGATTGTGTGTGTGTATGTGTGTGTGTGTGTGTGTGTGTGTGTGTGTGTACAGTATGCATATGGACATCCTAACTATTTTTCCAATAATAACTAGAGGCCATAAGAGGCCACTTTTGACCTTCTGTTTGTGCTTGCGAGCGTGTGTTTGGATGGAGGCTGACAGGGGATGAGCTTTTGTTTAGAGTGTGTTATGGTTCCAAGCTATAAAGAAAAGTATTGAAACACTGCACTTCTCAGGTTTTCCTGAGAAGGTGGGGGTGGGGGGTTATGTAGAGATCACTTTTATTGCTACCCTCTACTTGAGCTTGTGTTTTGTTTTCATGGGCATTGTTTTCATGGATGCATTTGAGTCTTGACATTCCGCCAAGCAGATGGGCCAACTTCCATCATGCCAGTGGGCCCACTTTGAAACTACTTTAGACAAACAGGGAGATGGTGTTAAGCAGGGGTCTCAAATAACCGCTGTACCCACCAAACTTCATGGCTAGTCGTCAAACATATACTACAGGTCAGATACAGAGAACACAGTCCTGCAAATGCTAATGCACAATTACTGTTTATTTGCTAAATTGAGCATATTTGGGGGGGGGATTGGAGATTGGAATATTTGAGTTTTTTTCCCAATTAACCGAAAAAATCACTCACATTCAGCAGGAGCGCCAGTGCTGTCACAACAGAAGACCTTTGTTATTCTGCTGGTATAATAGTAATGATAATAATAATCATCATCACTGTTATCATCATCATCATTATTATTATTATTATTATTATTATTATAAGAGACCAGCTGGTGGTCCACAAGTCATACTCTCTCTCGCTCTCGCACGCACGCACGCACGCACGCACGCACGCACGCACGCACACACACACTCACACACACATACAAACAAACAAAAGCAGTCAAGAGTTTCTGATAATCTAAATACCAAGAGATAGCCTACACTCCTAAAAATATTCTTGTCTTAGATCTAGGAAAATGATTGTTGCTGTAGAACCTTTACATTATATTGACCTTCCTCACTTTTTTTTAAAATTTTACAAGTATGGTTCTGGAAAGCAATTTAAGGCCCCCCCCCCCCCCCCTTGATTTTACAAGTAGTATTTCAAAGTACTCCTGGATATATATAAAAATAAACATTTGTTCTACTATAGAATTTTAGTTACTATAGTATTGACAGTGTAATACATCGCATGAGACCACCATGTGTTCAGTGCTGCAAATTATTTACATAATGTAGCTAATAATAAATGCCGGGTCCCCCAGTGTGTATGCATTTTTCAAGAAGAAGCCAACTAATTAGTATCAGTGGGCTCACACAAGCCTTATCTAAATCTGGGCAGGATGATATCATGTCTCCCTCTCTCACAGCACAATGGGGATGTGCCAGAGGAACACACGTGCAAGGATTGAGCAATGGGGCACTGGCAGCCATCCAGAGTCCCGAGCAGCTGAGGCTGTTAATATACAAATGTTGGCATACTATTAAAAGAGAAGCATACACTCAATTAACAGGTTTAATAATACATTCAGTGTACATATGAGCAGTGTTATGCTTGCCATGAGATAAACACAAAATATAGAGTAATACATCAGCTGCTATGAAATACATAGAGACTTTTGTTTTAAATTGAAATCTCAGAATGTTTAAATAATAAACGTGACCTCATCCCATGTCCCATATGATTTTCATTTATTTCTTGAGGGTTTCAGTACCAACATAGTCAAAATCTATTTTACAAGACTTTTCATTTCCCATTACAATTAAATAAGCTGATTGTATTGCAGGACCTTTAAGACAGATATAATGAACTCTGATCTGACTGACTGCCCTGCACTGTGCCTCATTCAAAAGCAGTCAAAGCTGAAATCCACCTGATGACATCAGTGTAGGCCTCTGTAAGCTGAAAGGCAGATCTAGTGACACACAATAACAATGACTTTTTCATATGTCTGTACATTCCAAAATGAACGTTATATTATATTATATGTCAAAAAATCATTAGAGAAAAGGGAGAGAAATGTAGACTCAAATTCAAGTTTCCCCATAAGTGGTTTTGTCAAGAGGTTCAGAGAAACTTGCCAGAAATAGGAATCCTTTGATGCCACTAAAGGTCCCGTTAATGCCACCAAAGTCACTGAAAGTACTGCATAGAATGACTATGAATGTTGCCTGTGTTTTATGTGTGTTTGACACAATGCTATGACAGTATAGTTCTAAAACATTTTGACCTAAACATATTTGTGTGCAATGTTCTAAGGTAAAATAGTGCCCAAGGGATAAAAACATTGTTTTATGATTTTACCCATATTAGCATTATATATAACACAATGGCTATGTTCATGTTGTGGACAATTTATTATGAAGTAGTTTGGATAATATATGAAATTCCGAAGTTAAATTCATAGCTGAGAACCTCATTTTACGAATGTTTCATGCCCGACCCTAATTCAACAGAGCTACAACAATGCCCATTTTTAACAGATGCACAGAACTCTTAGGACACTACTTTAATAAACACTGACCTCTTCTGGTCAAAACTCACCATTTTAGATTCGATTATTTCTGAATTGTTTTTTATTATTAATTGGCAGTGTCCAAAATACCCACTATTCTGCACATTTTAGAGTTTTCTCTGTTCCTAAATCAATTAATCAACCCATTAACAACCCAATATTGAGCCAAAATGAGTTATACCACTAGCAGGCCTGGGAATCAAACCCACAACCTTCTGAGCGCAGGGCAACTCCCTAACCACTAAGCCACCAGCTTACCAAGCTAAAAGAAGCATTGAAACCATAAAATGGAAAGGAAGCAATAAAAATTAAGACTGCATTAAGACTCTTCACTGTCTTCAAGCGTCGTCTGAAGACCCACCTCTTCAAGGAGCACCTTGGTGACTAAATATATCTTTCATTTCTGCTTGCTTATTTCTTCCCCCCAAAAAAACTCTTATCCCCATCCCGTCTTTACTTTTGTCTTAATTTCTGACTTTTGTTTGACAGGTGTTGTTTAGGTGTACCTGGCAGGCAGTAACCACCCTTACGAAAATGAACCTTGGTTTACTATGATTAAATAACCATGGTTTGCCGTGGTTTGCCGTTTTTTTTATGGTATTCTGGGTAACTATTTC
Organism: Hemigrammopetersius urotaenia; assembly: GCA_037974485.1. NCBI lineage: Eukaryota > Metazoa > Chordata > Actinopteri > Characiformes > Alestidae > Hemigrammopetersius > Hemigrammopetersius urotaenia. The sequence continues at coordinate 4,271 of JBBPDC010051240.1, forward strand.
CATAGTGATTACCATGGTTTATGACTATGGTTTTATCATGGTTTCACTACATTTAAATGTTGATTTAAGTTGATTTAGCTCTACAGGTTTAAGAAACAGATGTGGACACGGACGTGCTACCTTTGTTTCACCGCAACCAGCGTAACCCCAGCGTCTCACCTGGAAACACCCCCAGAAACCGCGGGTGCAAGGACGCCAAGCCGGCATCCAGGTGAGAGCGAAGTGACGCAGACTACGGTCTCCGATGCCCAGCATGTTCCTGTCCAACGTCTAATCTCTAGAAAACAAACTGGACGATCTCAAAGGAAGAGAGTTACGGAACTGCTGTGTTTTCTGCATCATGGAGACGTGGCTTACTGCAAGCCCGCCGAACCACACGGCCCAGCCGGGGGCCTCCTAGGTCTAACGCTGATCGGACCGAATCCTCTGTGAAGAAGAGAGGAGGTGACATGTGCTTTCTCATCAATAATGCATGGGGTACGGCTGTGGAAGTAATTTTACAGAACTGAACTCCGGACCTCGAGTTTCTGCTGGTTGGCCGTTCTACCTGAGAGTTCTTTGGTGTGTTCATGGCTGTGGTTTACATTCCACCACAAGCGAACGCACACAGAGCCCTGAGCAAACTATACAATATCATCACAAGGTACGAGATCACGCATCCTGATGGACTGTTCGTCATTCGTGGGGCCTTTAACCAGGAAAACATTTGGAAAGGTTATCCTATATATTAGCATGTCCCGTGTACCACTCAAGGAAATAAAACCCTGGACCACTGTTACACAGTACACCACATTCACAGCTCTGCCAGTCAGATCATGCCTCAGTGCTGCTGCTTCCTGCTGGACGCAGGAGATGTTCAGGAACTCGTCCTCTGACCTGGATGAGTATACCACAGTGGTCATACACTTCATCAGACACTGTTAAGTGACTACGTACCCACCAAGACTGTCCACACTTTTCCTAACCAAAAAACGTGGACCAACACAGAAATCAGGATCGTACGTTTCAGTCCGGTGACACACATCGATCTCAGGAAGGTCATCACCTCCGCAAGTGGATTTGCAGTTTAACTCGCAGCCAGATGTGGCAGGGAATTCGGACTCTGGTGGACTATAAACCGCATTCACCGCTGCTGGTGCATTTCTACCAGACAAGCGGAACATGCCCATTTTGAGTTTGCAAACAAAACTACACCAGCACCAGGTCCCACAGCGCAGAATGACGTGTTGTTCAGTGTCTCAGTGGAGAAGGTGAAAGCCACTTTCAACAGAGTCAGCATCTGCAAAGCTGCCGGTCCTGATGGAATTTCAGGATGCGTTTTAAAAAACGTATGGCCAGCAACTGACTGCTGTCTTCACGGACAACTCCGCACTGATAAGCTTAACTGTCTCCAGCTGCTTTAAGGACACCACCATTGTTCATGTCCCAAAGAAGAACAAAGTCACACCAGCTTCACACCACCCTGACCCACCTGGAGAGCAAAAACTGCTATGCCTGTTTTTGTTGACTCTTGTTCGTGGATTACAGCTCTGCTTTTAACACTGTCATCCCATCCAAACGGATCCATAAACTGCTGGATCCTGGATTTTCTCACAAATATACCCCAACACGATTGCATTGGTAGAAACATCTCCTCCACCTTGATCCTCAGCACAGGCACTTCACAGGGCAGTGTTCTGAGCCCGCTGCTGAACTCCCTGTTTACACATGACTGTGTGGCGAGACACATGTCCAACACCATCATAAAGTTTGCTGAAGACACCATTGCTGTGGGCCTGATCACAGCGATGAGATGGCCTACAGAGAAGATTTGAGGCTCCTGACAGACTGGTGTCAAGATAATAATCTTTCAACTTCAGCAAAACTAAGGAGCTGATCATCGACTACAGGGAACAGGAAGCAGCTCATGCACCTGTTTACATTGGTGGAGATGATGTTGTGAGGGTCAGCAGCTTTAAATTCTTTGGAGTCACCCCAACCGACAGCTTCAAGAGGGCTGAGCACAGAGCAGTTGACGGTAAAACAGCCCATCAACGCCTCCACTTCCTCAGGCGTCTTGAGGAAAGATCAGGTGTCCTCCACAGTCCTCAGTATCTTCTACAAGTGTGTTGTGGATTCCATCCTCACTGGGTGCATTACATACTGGTATAGCAGCTGCACAGCTCAGGACAGAACTTGAACCTGAAGATTGTGAGCCAGGCCTTCTCATCCAACATCAGTGTGTGACCTCATGAATGCTCTACAGAATGGATGGCCACAGGTTCCCAAAGAAACACCAAAATCTTGTGGAAAGACTTCTAAGAGTGAAAGCTGTTAGAGCTGCAAAGGAGGATCAACTCTCCATTAAAGTCTATGTATTTGAATGCAATGTCATTAAAGTTTCTGTTGGTGTTATGGTCAGCTGTCCCAAAACTTTTGTCCATATAGTGTATGTTGCAGTTCCTACATGATAACCACCGTAACAGCAGAGCCCGGGACCAAACATACACTTTTAAATGGGACAGGTTTACAAGCAGCTTCCACAAAGTCCCTTTAGACAGTGGCAGTACATGACTGTTCCATTAGTGGAAGGTGCAGTTGCATATTTTCCCTCAAAAGCCTTTTTCTCAAAGTTTCATGTGTCTTAGTGAAGTGGCTGACATTAGTAAAGGTTTTACCTAGCAAGGCTGGAGTATTATTTTAACTTCGTATTTGTCAACAGGTGAGTTATGGCTCAGTATATGTGTTTATTTTTGTATAGTTTGAACCGTTAACCTTGTTTTAAAATAATCTTTGCACCCCTAAAGCTGTTCATATTCTGTCATTCCAAAGCTAAACAGCTGCTTGAATTTCTTATTTTCATTTATGGATAGAATCAAGATCCTTTTGACTTCAGACTTCGTGAGGATCACCAGTACAACTGGATGCTTGGTAACACATTATGTAACAAACAATTTCAAAAATTATAGCGCTCTCATCTTTATTGTTTATTAACAGTAATAATGTTTCTGATGTAATTTCATGTTGACTCTTTTTCAGACTTCATTTCAGATCTTTAGGATGTTCTTTAGGTTTGTCTTGGGCATCATTCTTCAGTTTCCTCCGATTTAAAAAAGTTTGTCCTGTAATTATTGTCTTTTTCCGTTGCTGTAGTCGTTTCACAGGTAGTTGTTGGTTCACCTGGAGGAAAGAGTTTTTACAGACAAGTGGAGTGCAGGTTACATCATGTTCACTGTTAAAACTAGCCTGTTTTACAAAATTGTATACTGGAACTTAATCCAAAAGAGATGTTTAAGTTAGAAGCATAACATTTTTAATCATTTTCATCTCAAACAGGAATTCCATTGATTTTCACAATTTCTGCTAAATTTATTTCCTGAGATTTGAACGTCATTCAGAGCGGTTTGACGTGAAATGGTATAGAAAAATAAACTGACACGATCTCTTCACAGTGTTGGTGACAGGAGCTAGAGGTTGTGATTAAATCATTCTGAATGACTTTGTTCACATCTGAACAATCCATTATGCAGAATCCTTCAATCCTTCATTTCCAGGTTACAGCACAGGGTGTATCATCCTCTTCACTACACTACACTGCATATTTTCTGCTGCTTATCTTATCATACATTTCTATTCCTCCCTGGCTAACCTGATCCTACGCTGACACACTGCATTTGAACCAATCATGCTGTAAGATCTCCTGCAAATTAGGCCTTCTGGTTGGGCTGTACTGCAGGCACCAGCGAATCAGATTACAGCATTCTGTGCAGAGGGGTGGGATCACATAGAGATGTTTCACCACTAAATTACAAAAGAACTGTAATTCGAAGTGTTAGGTGTAATTTCAACACAGCCAAAACACTATTATAAACTTTTAGGAACACATTTAGGACAACAAAGCTGTACTGCAAACTCTTCAGCTTCTCTATTCACTTCTAGCTCTACATTTAGCTCTACTCTAGCTCTACTAAAAGTCTTACCATTGGAGAGGCCATCTTTAAAGCACACAAGGCCATTAATGATGTCCCACAAATTGGTAAAAGGAAGACGTCCACAAACTATCCTGAACAGCAGGACGCCCAGAGACCAAACTGCTGCAGATCGGGCATGATATCTCCCTTTCACAAAAAGCTCAGGAGGGCAGTATTCAAGTGTGCCTAAGAGGATAAAAAAGGTCAAAGGAGCACAGCTGAACACAAAAATCCTTTCTGTACTGTCATTGAACACCTTATTGATGGTGGCTTACAATTTGTCTTTCAGGACTATATATTTATGTATACTAGACTCTGTCTTACCTTCAAAAACATGGAAACCAGATTTTCTGATCCATTCGCTGCATCCAAAGTCAATCAATTTGACTTCTAAGGTGTCCGTGTTGATGAGGAAATTCTCCAGTTTGATGTCTCGATGCAGGACACCTCTCATGCGACACTGGCGCACTGCCTCCACTGCCTGGAGCATTATGGCTCGGGCTGCCTCTTCACTGACAGAACCTCCAAAGCGTCTGAGGAAGCGCAACAAGTCCACACAAGGGTCAGGGCGCTCCAAGACCAGGATGTAGTGGCTTGGTTCATCAAACCACTCGATCAGCTGGACGATGTTGCTGCAGACGGGCGGCTGGCTCATCATCTGCAGTACAGCCACTTCCCGAGGCACAGGCCTGGGCTCATCAGGCTGCAGGAAAGTGAGTGGTGGGATGATGAGGAATTATCAGTGAAACTCATGGAAGTCATTAGGAAGTCATTTGAGACGATCAAATGTTCCTACTAATACGATTTTTCAAAACAGCTGCACTTACGATTTGGACATATTCATCATCTGGCTGTTTTAAGACAAATTTGATGGCCACCTACACAAAGAGACAAAATGTATTCGAATTACTAGCTCTGAAAAGGGCGAGTGGAAATAATTATTGTTAAACTGTGATTTGAGTCAGGAGCAGAACCTCAAGGCCATCAGAGATGCGGCTTCCCTTGAAGACAGTCCCAAAAGACCCTTGGCCGAGTTTATCTGCAGTGATGTAGCGAGAGACGAAGGTATCTGTGGAAAACAGGTATAACTCAACATCCCACCTCTTTAAAGTGTTCATCACAATAACTGGCTATGAAGGATACACTGGAATCTATAATCTGTAAACTTAATTTAGATCAATACAGTTCAGACCTCTGAGTGCTGTGGTTTGGCAAATGTACTGACCAGTCTTGGAGACTCTTCTCTCTCTCTGAGACTTTCTTCTGTTTTCATTCACTGCAGTCTTTCCCTTCTTTCCTACTGGGGCTTCAGTGCTTGTTCCCTGCGAGACACTGTGGTTGCAGCCCTCCTCAGTTCTCTTCCTCTTTCCTAGTGTGATAATTTAACAGAAGATGAGGTGAACTTAGCTGTTTTATATTTTTTATATATATAGTGGGATCTATTCTCTTAATTTAGATCATTACAGTTCTTTAGACCTGAGTGTTGTGGTTTGGCAAGTGTACTGACCTGTCTTGGTGACTCTTCTCTGAGTTTTCCTCTTGGTTCCTTTCTCTACCCTCTTGCCTGTTTTACCTGCTGGGGCGTTAGAGCAGTAAACCTTGCCTGTTTCCTGAGCAACACTTTGGCTGCTTCCCTCCTCACGTTTCCTCCTTTTTCCCAGTTCGGCACCTGAATTTAAGATAATTTGCTTATTTAATGACTTTTCATAGAACAGCTTACCATATATTTGTGCTTTTACTCCAGTAGTCACTATAAACATTTATGACAAGAGGCATTTTTGATGCTATTTTGAACTAAACATATTGTCTGTTTCTGAGAGAACTGTTCAGCACTTAAAGATTTAAGTTTGTGCTTTTTTACTTAAATTTAGTTACTGTTTATGAGCATCAGTTGTAATAGTAAAGTCACTGTTAAATAAATACAGCTGATTTCATTTTAAGTAGACTACATTATAATGGCACATTGCAGAAATGTATTTTTGAGTTACAAAACATGTTTCTTTAATATTTAATTCTCTTGAGGACAGATTTAAGTAGATCATGGAAACTAGTAAAAGATTCAAATCATCTTAAATCACCCAAACTTGTCACTAAAATATAAAAAAAATATTTAAAAAAAATATAAACAGCTAAAATATAAAATATGATGAACTTGACCCTAGTACACTGACAGCAATAGATTCTAAATCTAAACTCAGATAAGAAAGTTTGGACTGACCTGTGAGTGCAGAGCGCTGCTCCATCTTCTGCTACTGTCTGAACTAAACAAACCTGCTTTCTTCCACCAGATCTGGTTGAAAAGTGTGTAAAATGAATCTCTCTCTCCGCTGTGTCTGATCGACCAGAAATCACAACTTTCATAACGACGACGTTCTAACAGCCTCATCCATTGTGAGGTCACAAGTAGAATATTTCCCCGGTTGCCATGACGCTGTTCAGAAACTTTAACGCTACTAGAGAAACTTTTCTCTATTTGATCATATTTCAAAACAACAGATGATTTAATTGGTCTTTCCGGAGATAACGACTCTAAAACAACATATTTAATAAAGCAAATGAACCATGCACTGACAGTGACACTGACATCATCTTTCTGATATCGACTGCAGATTTTAATGTAAAGAATTGGTGCCAAATCATTACAGGAAATGCACTTTTTTTTGTACTTTTACTCAATGTTCCTTTACTCTGCAGTTTCTACTTTTCGCCAGCAGAGGTCAGACGGTGTCTAAGAGAAAAAAACAGCTCAGAAGTTGGGTGTTTGCCTACCACACGTTTAAATGATGAACCTGAATTAATATCGGTGATTTTGATTGATAGATAGATAATGATTGGAAATGCACTCAACATTAAACTATTATTTCTGTAAAGACACGGTTTTGCATTGGCATTTAAATACATTCTTGCAAACATGAGCACTCTCAGCAAATATGAGCAACGTTTGAGTATTTTAATCTAAAATAAGTTTCTAACGATATTTTGAAATAAATAAATCGAAGTATCTGTTACTTCAGGTTCTACATTATGGTCAGAGATGTGAATTCACAGGGCAAGAAAGGTAAAACGGGAATTTCATTTCTGATTTAAGCTTGGCTTTAGTGATTTTCATCTCCTGGTGATTCTCCTGCAGTTTTATTGCTGCACTGATCATCTCCACTTGACTCCCAAGT
>JBBPDC010051249.1:0-11389 GCA_037974485.1 Hemigrammopetersius urotaenia
TGTATTTAATGTTACATGTATGCACCTGGGGTTTGAGAGTAACGTAATTTCAATTCTCTGTATGTCTGGTACATATGACAGATTTGACAATAAAGTTAACTTTGACTTTGACTTTGATTTCATTGTTATACCAAGAAGCAAGCTCTTTCTGTCAAAGTATTTTACATCTTTAAATGTGCAACATTGGCTAGATGAACATATCTTTTGGTTAAGATGAAGCTCATATGTATGTAAAAAGTGATCTCAGATTACTGTGGTCTGTGTTAACACCAAGGGTCAATTTTCAATCAAGAGTGTGAGCAAGTAGACCCCACACACTAAAAAAATCATTCATGGTGATAGTAGGTAAAACTTAAAAAAGAAAAGTTTTCTAACATAAAAAAACACATTTGTCAAATGTACATATTTTAGTGAGTTAATAACTCATTTTAGGAAGTTAGTGAAAAATAAAAATAAAAAACTCTTCCTTAACTTAATTATTTAAATAAATAATTTCATCACCACTCAACAAGATAAATTATTAAGCGTGCGCAACTTGTATAATTGAGTTCAGAGACATTTGAATTTCCTGGACTTGCCAGCTGGCGCCATTTAACACCACATGTAAAGGAGAAACGGAGAGGAGCTTGTGCCTCATTTGGATTACGTTACCCGGTAAGTTTATAATTTTACAATGAGTTTATTGGCAAAATATCGTTTTCACACTGCAGAAAAAAAAGTGTAAATTGGTGTAAAGCTGACACAATTCCATATAGCTCACAGTTTCTTTTAGCTTGCTAATAAGGTACTAAAAATATTAATCTGTATTGGATTTGTTTCAGAGTGGCAGCCTAATGAGGTTCAACCTTTGCAAACAGTTGTTCCAGTGAATGTCCTAGACGGTTGCCCAGGTTCAATAACACATGATAGGCCCTCTTACCTTCAACGTAGGAGCTATTCATAGAGAAGAAGCGTCTTTATTATAACTGCACCAGATCACAAAGTCTTGGCCACCCTTGGTAAAAGACACATAACCCTGTTTATTCCTGGCCTACTTTCCTGGTTAGATACAAGTATCAAAATTCCAGTGGTAAGGCAATACATACTCCCACAGGTAAACCACAATCTGCCTTAAGTATTTAGGAAGGGAAAGGGGCAATTATCACACTACCATAGTGCCCTAGTGCAATCAAACTTCTGGTGGATGCATCTCCTCCACACAGTTAAGTATATCCCCTTTCTCCTGCTGAGACCTGAGCTATGACTGAATATATAAAGGAAGCATTGCAAATTGCATTCATCTTAGAGGTCTCAACTAGTGGGGTCTCAGCAGCACTAGATGATTTGTGTAGAGCAACATTTTTTACAAATCTAAATGTATTACTCTATTACTTTTGGCCACAATGTATTTGATCATTCCAAATGGTTTGCCAGTCTCTCCTGCATTGTTTAATTTTTCATCAGTGATGTTCTGAGGCATATTGGGGTTGGAAAGAATTTTAATTAGCCTACACTCAGAATATCAATCTAACTAGAAAATGGCATTATGTTGGGCTTTATTAGGGTACAGTAACAAATAGGTGAAACTTCCTCTAGCACATGAACCTGTTGAAGTGATCAATGTTGAGCTAAAGCTAACCTAAGCTAAGCTAAGCTAAGCTAAAACTAACTCCAAAATTTTTCTAAGTCCCAAACTTTTTCTAAGTCCAAAAATCAAACGGAGTCAGAGAGATGCGATGTTAATGGTTTATTCAGAGATCTTCAGCTATGGCCTGTCTCCATCGCACCTCTGAGCTTTTCGGACACTGACATGACTTTTTATACATCTTAAATATTCATACATTCATTCTTTCAACCCATCCCATATAGGCTCTTTACCAATGAAAATCATAGGGTGTTTCATTGCTTAATTTGCTTAGTACCACATGATCATTGTGCCCAACTCCGTATTGTCATCACTACATAAGAACATGGGAGTTTTCCTTCAATTAATTGGCTTATTCATCTAGATACGGCACAACCTATGGGAAACAGAGGGAGTTTTCTTTACTTGATTTGCTTATCCCCCCTGTTAGTTTCAACCAATAATAACAGTTTTTTTCCTATATAATTCATATTTCAGTGACACCTCCAGTCGCCCTTTTGACCAATTTGATTCTATTTTCTGGACATGCGCTTTATCTGATTCTGCTTAACTCCCCCTCTCTTGGTATCCAGTCTGGACTCTCGTTTTTATGACATTATTGGACAGATGAAACCTTCAGGTTCACCTATAGAGGCTATACCCCCACATCTTCTGAAAGAGGTTCTGCCTAGTGTTTCATTTTGTAAAGCTGCTTTGTGACAATGACCATTGTTAAAAGCGCTATATAAGTAAAATTGAATTGAATTGAATTGAATTTTCTTAGTATTGTACGTATTTTCTACTTTTCAATTGTTTTCAATTCATCTGTATACTCTTTCTATATTTTTTATGTAAATTTAGGGGAACATGAGTCTAAGAATTTCATTACGGGTAATGATGCTACATTGTAATTGTGACGTCTGGTAAGCCTCCACCTCGTTTAGTATGAAGCCAGTTGCCCGAGTATTAGGAGGCAACAGCTCTGGGCATGGGGTTTGTGTGTGGGTGTGGTGTGTGAGTAGTTGTTGGGTGCTGAGGAGCCCAGGTTTTAACACTTTGGACCGGATAACTCGTTAGGTTAAGGGGGACGAAAGAGATGGGAGACGAAGAGTGGTGTCCCACACATTTAATGGCTGGTATACATGAGAGATTAGCTCTTTCAGGGTGTTACTAACAAAAGTAAGATGAGAATAATAACAGAAAACAGAGCACACCTCATCCATGGTGGTTTTCAGGCGTAGTCACATAGTCATTTTACGTCATGACCACACAGTGCACGTTATACGTGAAGTGATCAGTCTTTTAAAGGGCACGCTGCATAATAATGTAATGCATGCAAATACATAGTTTTGGCCGTTACAAGGTGTGGACAATCAACAGTAGTTGGGTTACTAGGCACCTAACGACATGTCCACCTGTCTACAATTGTACTTATAAGTTTAAGCTGTAAGTGTCTCCGTCGAGTGATTGGCAGTGTGTGTGTTTAAAGCCCGACTGAGCCTGAGAGCCAGTGCGTGGTCACAGATTAACATCCTGGAACATCAGTGAGAGGCTGGAGGGATTGTGTTTTGTTAACTGTGAGAATTTGGATTCCCCTTCTGTGTGTCGGTGCAAGTGCACCTTAGAAACCGTACCTGTATGCTGTGCTGTACATAAGCCTCTGCGAAACCATATTGCTATGCTGCGCTGGTAAAGGGGGCTCTGTGAGAACTGTAGGTGGCTGCGGTGGGATTGTGAACCTTAAACAAAGAGCCTGTCCCGCTCCACGTGGGCTGAGGTTCTGCTGAACCTAACCTGGCAGTGTCCCAGACAGAGCACAAGGAGAGGAGTACCAACAAACCGGGGAGTGCAAGTGTGACGAGTGGCACGTACACTGAACTATCTGTGTTTCCCTCTTTTCTATCTCTCGCTATCTGTCCATGTGCAGGAGTGATACAGAGTGGGCTTTCTACGCAGTGTTCATCCAAAGGAGGAGCGTGAGGCTCTCGAACTATGTGTATGAGTGCTATCGGGGTGGACTAGGAGAGAAGTTCCTCCGGAAAACCCCTGGAGTAGCTTGTGACTAAGAAGTGTCGAGGTGCGATGGGTCTCAGAAGAAGAGAGACACTTCTAATTCTGCATTTGTGTTTGTTTCAAGAGTTTGCACTTTAGTTTGTAAATAAAGAAAGCCTTTCTGAAAAGACATGTTGCCTGCTGCTGTGTCCTTCCCATCAGCCCCCATGACAGTTATCTGTTAATTACAAAATTTTAAATTTAAAACTTGAATACATACAGTATATATATGCATGTGTGTATAATTCAATTTATGAATAATTTTAATAACTAATAATTTAACAATAAAATAAGCAGAAAATGTGGAGAATACTTCCAGGTCTGTGGCATGCCAGGTCTGGGGTAATAATTAAGTAGTTTATTACACAATTTTATTTGTAAACTTTAAACATATAAGGTGATTTTTAGCAACAGGATTCCCTTTAACACACTTACACATGTTCAAATAAATCTTGTAAAAACTTAAACAATATAATCAAGTCAAATATAAAACCAAAGTAATTTGCCACTGCAGGGCATTCACTTTTTATCTAATTTGTTATAGAAAAGTTGCCCTCAGATTCCAAAGCATAGGGGTGGAACCATTATAGAAGCTACACAAGGGCACCAACTCCATATGAAAGTCTATGTATCTGAATGCAGTGTCATTAAAGTCCTTGTTGGTGTAATGGTCAGCCATACCAATACTTTTTTCCATATAATATGGAAAAAGTAATGGAACGCCTGACCCCCGCAAAAACCAGAGCGCTGCACTTGTGCACCCACGAGCACAAAATAACAGCGAACTTTCAAAATAAAACATAAAAAGACACAATGAACAGTATACTAAACAATATAATATACAGTAATATACCTACAATATACTGTATATACTACAATATGTGCAATATATTAATAAATATGAGAATTATTAATATATGTATGGTGGGCATAGATTAATTTTTTTAATCTAGATTAATCTCATTGTAATCTTGGAATTAATCTAGATTAATCTAGAATAAAATGGCTCATTTGAATTCTGCCGAAGGCATTCAAAATATGTGTGCTACCCAAATAATGACTCCTACAGTAAACCAATTCCGCATTGCACAAGGTGCAAACTACCTAAGTCTTGTCGAGGTTTCCATTAGGAAGCTTCTTAAAAATAAATTTTCTCTGAAGCAAACCTGGTGGCTTCATAGCTGCAGCCATGTTAGCACGTCACGTTTGATGTGTTGAGGCACCACATGAAGGTGCAGCTCGTGATGCCAGATTTGAAAGCACCATGGATTGAGCGCTTTGTTCTCTCCTTTCTTTTTTTCATTGTCAATTCTTCCTTCTACGAATTGTACTATTTCCTCTCAAAACAGTTGAAATCTCAATACACCTGATTCACTGACGGGGCAGTCCTTCAGGATTTTGAGCTGGAGGGGTCAGACTGTTCTTTCTTCCTGTCCATTAAAGCAGTCACATGTTTCCATAATTTCTTTGTAAGCTTCAGTTTTAAGCAGTACTTCAGTCTAAGCTGGTTTAACACTACACATGTGCTTATCGATATTTCTCATATATTTTCTCGTATTTTTTTTCCCATGCTTTTTTCATGTAATCCAAACACCAAATGCCCATATGTGTGAAATGAAGGCATATATTCCTTGAATTATGTCATCAGTGTCATGTTGGGCTGAGAGCAGAGAGACACAGCAGCACGTAACCAGATTTCTTTGTGACAGTTTATTTACAATGCAAAGAGATCTCAAAGTCCAACACAAAGCACTTTCAACTCAGAGGAGCCAGTTCTCTGGGGGGTATTCCAGAAAGCTGGGTTAACTTACCATTTGGTAAATACTAACCTCTGGGTTGATTTACCCCAAACCCGCATACCATGAGTATGTCGGTTCCAAAACACCTGAGAAGAGTAAGTTTAATCAACCTTAGTCTCGCGTAGCCAGACCTTCAGACTGACGGCTGAAGGTCTGGAATTCATAGCAGGTTTTTTTGGCCAAGGCCCGCCCAGAAGGCTGTTTGACCGACATGTCAAACAACCAATCACAGTTCGTTTCGTTCAGCATCACGTTTTGGGGCAGACCGGATGCAACAAGTCAGTCAGCATAGAAAATCAAAGGAGAAGAAAACAAGCAGTAAGTCATTGATCTGTTCGTGCACGTATAACAACAATGGCGTCTGCATTACCACATCTGATCAAAACACCGAGTAAATCAGTAGGATCACACATCTGTGATCACACGTCTGCGTTTTGTTTCCCGGCGGACCAGGAAAAAAAAGCGACACTCGCGTCCCCCGGAAATCCGATAAAATTCAACCAATCAGATACATAAAGACATTTCCAATGGATCGGCAATTTCACGAGTCAACATGGAAAATCCAAGTGAAAAAAAGAGAGCGACATACTTCACAGAGGCGAAGTTGGAGATTTTAATGCACGTGTATGAAGAATTCAAACCAGTAATAAAAAAAAAGCAATACGGCTGCATCGGCTAAAGAAAGAGTTGGCTTGGCAAAAAATTACGGACAGAGTAAATGCGTGAGTGAATTAAATTGATAATTTGATACCACTAGGAAAGCATTTACTTTTCTGTCGTTCATTTCTTTAGGTTAAAATCACTATGTATATTGATTAGGAATATATTGTTTCTTATTTAATAAGGTGTAATCCTTCTGGGGCCAGAAGAACTTGGAGCCAAGTCAAAATGAAACACAAAAACATTTTGCAAAAATGTAATATTTGATTATACAATTACTGAACGATTTATTAAACCCGATGTAGTATAATCTTTCTGTCATATAGCCAGTTTAATGACTGAAGCCCGTTAAACTGGTGGGGCCACCACATCCTCCCCTCACCCCATCTGAGGAGCTGGCTCTGTCCCTTAAGAAAGGACGACCAGTGGTTGCTGGCTTTCCAGGGGGTACTTCATCACACACACCATGCATCATGTCACGGTTCCTGGGACAGTTCCTCCTCACGACCACCAGATGCCGCCACTGGACTGTGAACTGGTTCCCCCTGTCTAATTATTCCCACTTGGTTCGTGTCACCTATGTCTGCCTTCACCTGTTTACATTCCCTCACTGATTTGCCCTGTCTCCCCATTTGTTCTTGTCCCCTTTGTGTTTGTACTTATAGTTCCCCTCTCCTTGTGTTCTCCACGGAAGCATACTCACACCTTTCCCAATGTTCTCTCTCCTTAACGTTAGTTTATCCATTCTCTGTTCGTACCAGGTCTGTATTATATACCTCTTGTAAATAAACTGCGTAGCTATTATGGCTGTCAGCATGGGTGCTGCCTTCCTTTCACCTCAACCTCAGGAGAGATACGTGACAGAATGCTTCCGTCATGAAAGAACTGCTGACCAGCTGGATTATTGCTCCTCCGTTAATTCAGAAGAGGGGGAATACACGTTTGGGTGGATCAGAAAACCTTGGACTACTCCCGGGGAGTATTCTACTGACGGTGATGAGGAGGACTTTCTCTACTCCCGAACAGAGGACATGGGACGTTCCCCTCTGTTCATTCAGGGGAGATGTACTATATGTCTGGGGATCATTCCATCCTACCCGACCGATGTTTCGTGGAAGACACACCCTCCGTCACCAAGTCTCATTCACGGCGACAGAGGGGGAGGAAAAGATGCAAGCACAGTCGCAAGGACTATGGTCAGAATCCACGCTCTGGCAAGGGACTGGACGAGCCTCAAACCCTCATGGTTCATCCCCCGAGCAGGATGATTGCACCCATTTCTCCCTCGGGACCGATTAACAACCCCACTCCCCTTGACATCTTTGATGTCCTGCAGGAGAACTGGCCGGTGAAGGAATACGCGGAGGAGTTCAGAGTCGCGGCCGCAAGTGATCCCTGTAACGAGGGAATGCTTGTATATGTTTACATTGGTGGGTTAGAACCCCAGATCCACCAAAGACTCACCTCCCTTCCACGTCCAGAGACATTAGAGGAGGCTATTGAACTAAGCCTCTGACTGGACTCTTTTGTCGAGCTCCCTCCTTCACCGCCGGAGAGTTCAGCGCGCGATTCACAGCCTGAGGGTCCAGCGCGAGGTTCATCGCCGGAGAGTTCAGCGCGCGTCTTACTGCCTGAAGGTTCCGCGGGCGATTCACAGACTGAGGGTCCAGCGCGAGGTTCATTGCCGGCATGCGTCTCACTGCCTGATGGTTCAGCGTGTGATTCACAGCCTGAGAGTTCAGTGCGCGATTCACGGCCTGAAGGCTCAGCGTGCGATTCACCGCTGGAGAGTTCAGCGCGCGATTCACCACCTGAAGGTTCAGCGCGCGATTCCCCGCCGGAGAGTTCAGCGCGCGATTCACCGCCTGAAGGTTCAGCGCGCGATTCCCCACCGGAGAGTTCTGCGTGCGTCTCACTGCCTGAAGGTTCAGTGTGCGATTCACAGCCTGAGAGATCAGCGTGCGATTCCCCGCCGGAGAGTTCAGTGCGCCATTCACTGCCTGAAGGTTCAGCGCACGATTCCCCACCGGAGAGTTCTGCGTGTGTCTCACTGCCTGAAGGTTCAGCGTGCGATTCACAGCCTGAGAGATCAGCGTGCGATTCCCCGCTGGAGAGTTCAGCGCGCGATTCACAGCCTGAGGAACCAGTGCGAGGTCCATCGCCGGAGAGTTCAGCGCACGTCTCACTGCCTGAAGGTTCAACGGGCGATTCACAGCCTGAGGGTCCAGTGCGAGGTTCACCGCTGGAGAGTTCAGCGTGCGATTCACAGTCGGAGCATTCAGCGCGCGATTCACTGCCTGAAGGTTCAGCACGTGATTCCCCACCGGAGAATTCAGTGGACGTTTCACTGCCTGAAGGTTCAGCATGTGATTCCCCGCCGGAGAGTTCAGCACGCCATTCACTGCCTGAAGGTTCAGCGTGCGATTCACCGCCGGAGCATTCAACGCGCGATTCACTGCCTGAGAGTTCAACGTGCGATTCACAGCCTGAGCGTTCAGTGCGCGATTCACGGCCTGAAGGTTCAGCGCACGATTCACGGCCGGAACCAGGGGGCGTGTCCGCTCGTTATGCCGATCCTCCAGACACGTCTACCGCCGTATCTAATCAAGCCGCCTCCCCTGCCTGTCAAACCATCTCGCCGATCTGTCAAGCCATCTCGCCAACCAGTCAAGCCATCTCGCCAACCAATCAAGCCTGTCAAGCCGACTCATCTACCAATCTAGCCATCTCGCCAACCAGTCAAGCCTGTCAAGCCGACTCAACTGCCTGTCGAGCCGAAACACCTGTCTTTCAAGTCGTCTCACCCGCCAGTCAAGCCGTCTCACCCGCCATTCAAGCCGTCTCACCCGCCAGTCAAATCGCCTCGCCTGCCAGTCAAGCCACCTCACCAACCAGTCAAGCCAGTCAAGACACCTCTCCTGCCAGTCAAGCCAGTCCAGGCCGTCCTGATGACTACTCAGCCGCTCCAGTCCGTCCTGATGACTGCTGTGTCGCTCCAGTTCATCCAGAGGACTGCTCAGCTATCTCAAGCCCGTCCTGATGACTGCTCAGCTGTTCCAGTCCGTCCTGATGACTGTTCAGCCGCTCCAGTCCGTCCTGATGACCACTCAGCCGCTCCATTCCATCCTGCTCCTGACCCACCGCCGGTCTCTGCACCGGGCAGTCCAGATCCTGACCCACCGCCGGTCTCTGCACCGGGTGGTCCAGCTCCTGACCCACAGCCGGTCTCCACACCGGGCAGTCCTGCTCCTGACCCACCGCCGGTCTTCGCACTGGGTGATCCTTCTCCTCCTGACTGGCCGCCAGTGTTCGCACCGGACTGTCTACCTCCTGACCTGCCGCCGGTGTTCACACCGGACTGTCTACCTCCTGACCGGCCGCCGCTGTTTTCCGCACCAGGCGGTCCATCCTCTGAAGTGCCGCTGGTTTCCACACCGGGCGATCCACCTCACGAACTGCCGCTGGTTTCCGCACCTGGCGGTCCATCCCCTGAACTGCTGCTGGTTTCCGTACCAGGCAGCCCTTTTCCTGAACTGCCACCGATGTCCGCACCTGGCGGTCCTCCTCATGTTCCGTCGCTGGTGTCCGCTCGAACCTGTTTGGCGAAGGTGGACTATTAGCCTCGCCTCCTCTTCGTCGGGTCCTACCGACCCCTCCTCCTCCTCCTCCTCCTCCACCGTGGGGGTCTCCTCGTGGTCTTTTCTTACTCCCCCCCCTTCGCTTGGACTAAAGGGCTGGGAGTTGCTCCTAGACTGGGGGGTACTGTCACGGTTCCTGGGACAGTTCCTCCTCACGACCACCAGATGCTGCCACTGGACTATGAACTGGTTCCCCCTGTGTAATTATTCCCACCTGGTTCGTGTCACCTGTCTGCCTTCACCTGTTTACACTCCCTCACTGATTTGCCCTGTCTCCCCATTGGTTCTTGTCCCTTTTGTGTTTGTACTTATAGTTCCCCTCTCCTTGTGTTCTCCACAGAAGCATACTCACACCTTTCCCAATGTTCTCTCTCCTTCACGTTAGTTTATCCATTCTCTTTTCGTGCCAGGTCTGTATTTTATACCTCTTGTAAATAAACTGCGTAGATATTATGGCTGTCAGCATGGGTGTTGCCTTCCTTTCACCTCAACCTCAGGAGAGATATGTGACACCTCACAAGTAACATGGTGAAATATAAGTTTAACACTATGATTTTTCATTATATGGCTTAATAAATTATTATGCCTGGCTTTTTGAACATGCTTAACGTTTTTATGCAGGCTTACTTCATTTAACTGCATATAATGTATAGGTCACTGTGATCTTAGTTGTATTACTTTGACATGTTTTTTCCCCCTCATTGTTTTTTCTTTGAGAATAATGAGAATTTTAGGGGTTGTATTTTCTTATAGATACTGATGGAGGGATTATGCTGTTGGACCCTACGGAAGGAACACAGTCGGTCACAGTTGTAAGTATTTTGTTGTCAGGTACCTTTAGTTGCTTTTAGATTTAATTTGTTCCTTTTTGCCAGATAATGTATACTTGCATATTTCCACTGAAGGATGAAGAGACCACATTTGCTGTGACAGAAGTGGACAATGCTGGTTGATCCACACCATTATAATGCATACCCCCTTTTTACATTAGAGTAACAAACTGTCATTGTCCTTTCACAGTACATAGCTGGGGATTTGCCCACAGATGACGGTCCTTCAACCTCAGTGCACAATCTAAGCAGTGTAAGAATGTGTGTGCACTTTGCCATATTTTCATTTTATTGTCTGACAGAATCTCATTTAATTATACTTGCCAGCAAAGGAGCTGTATAAGATCCATCTTCCAAAACAAATATGAAAATGTGACTTGGAGATGGACCTTCAAATGGAGGAGCAAAGGCTATCCATTAAAAAAGCAACACTAGAAGTTGAATTACTGGAGCATTGCCTTAAGGTGACAACTTGTGTGAATATTAATCTGTTGCATAGTAAAAGTGTTGTGTATATGAAGCAATGTAAAAAAAAAAAATTACAACACATTTTTTCAGGAAATAAAGAAATGAACTGCACAGCTGACCAGTGGAAACAATTTAATAAAATAAATTGACATATCCTGTCTCTCAAAAGTCTTGCATCTCTGTCTGCTAAATTCTATAGGGGTTCCTCTGGGCCATCTTCTTCAATACAAGGAGGTTGTCTCTCTCCTTTTATAGTGGCAACGTTGTGAAGCACAACACAAGCCACCATGATGTCGCATGCCCTCTCTGGACTGACCCGGAGCCCACGCAGACACTGAA
>JBBPDC010051300.1:0-11387 GCA_037974485.1 Hemigrammopetersius urotaenia
TAGAGAGACAGGTGAGGTACAGGGAGGTAGAGAGGCAGGTGAGGTACAGTGAGGTAGAGAGACAGGTGAGGTACAGTAAGGTAGAGAAGCAGGTGAGGTACAGTAAGGTAGAGATGCAGGTGAGGTACAGTGAGGTAGAGAGGCAGGTGAGGTACAGTGAGGTAGAGAGACAGGTGAGATACAGTGAGATAGAGAGACAGGTGAGGTACAGTGAGGTAGAGAGGCAGGTGATGTACAGTGAGGTAGAGAGACAGGTGAGGTACAGTGAGATAGAGAGACAGGTGAGATACAGTGAGTTAGAGAGGCAGGTGAGGTACAGTGAGGTAGAGAGGCAGGTGAGATACAGTGAGGTAGAGAGAGGTATGTTTAAGTGATATATGCACAGTTTCTGCTTTTTAATAAAGCCATCATCAATGGTTTCTTTATATGTTATGCTAATATCAGGATTGACAAATAACAAGGATAACAAAACTGACTTTCTCACAAAGCCACCTTTTGGAATGTGAGATCCCTTGCAACTGCCTTTCCTTTTATAGTAAGAAATTGCCCTGGCAATAACTGTGCAACTTTTGTAAAAAAAAAAAAAAAGAGCCCAGATGTAACACAGTAGTAATTACGCTGCTTCCCAGACAGCGTTGTGAAAGGAAATTCTGAAGTCGTCACGTGAAAATCCAATTAGCTGTTCTCCTTAGTCATACTCCTCCGTGGTTTCCATGGTGGCAGGTCTCACAGCATGTATGCACTGAAAGCACACTTACACACACATAGGCAGTAACTCACAAATGCAAATCTCATGTTTGTGTTCACTTATTATCAGTATTGCAGCTTTCCATTAAAAGAGACGCCATTATTTTTGCAGCACTGCTATATTTGAGTAAATTACTGAGAGAAAAACTACACCAAACCAAGAAGATACTTTAGTGAAACAATGGACAGTATTGTGCAAAAGTCTGGAGTCATTTTTTCATATTTTGCTTCCAAAGATCCAGACTTTCTTGTATTTTTTATGTCGACTTGAGGAACAGTTCTCCAGGCTTCCTGAAGGACTTTCAAAGACTCATTTCCAGTCCAGTCCCTGAACCTGACCAGTTTCTGTTGGTTAAGACACACAGTGACCTACGTCTGAATCATTCAAGCAGAACAAAGAGCCTCTAACTGAAGTCCTGAACCAGTGAAGAAGCAGGAGCAGATGATTCCAGATGATCAGGCGGTGATCAGTATACTGGTGGTGCTGAATGCTAAATGCTTGGAGCTCCTTTATCTAGGAACCTTGTATCTTTAGGCACTTTGCTGGAGAATGAAAGGTTGCGGTGGTGTGTGGTGAGACTGTGGTAGGTCAGGTGTGTTTTTTTGGTGAACCAGGCGAGGTCTAAGTCATGTGTGATGCTCCATTAAGACATTAAGGCATGAAGTACAACTTGAGTTCACCCAGCAAGTGGAGGATTTTTCCTGTAGCTAATTTCAGCCTCTGCCTTCCTCCTGGAGCTAATTTCCTCCCTGCACTTCTCCAGCTTCCTACTGTATCGTTTTTATCAAAGACATCTGAATTAATGCGCGCACACACACACACACAGGCACACACGTGTGCACACACACACACACATACACACACAGAGACACATAAATGTATGCATACATACTCACACAGTAGTTTCTTCTTTCAGCCTGTCCTCATTCTGTCACTTCACCCTTTATAAAGCAGGTGTTTTGCATCCTGCGCCCCCATTTAGAATAAACACCTAGAACCAGGACAGTTTCCCACATTGCACTTCAGCGTGTTTAAAAATACAAAATGATGGCTGTAAAAGTTACTTTTCTCCTTCCCCTCATCAGGATCGCAGTGAAATGAGAGAGTTTGAAGACACCTAGTTTTGAACGCACTGCTTTAATTACTAATTATGTTTATTTAGATGAGCACGCTCTCCTTGTAATTATTAGAGACAATATTACTGACTGTACCAAACAGAACACAAACCTAAAGGCCTTTCTGTTGATTCCCTTGCTGTGATATCAGTGCTCACTTAAACCTTTCATGTATTTAAAACTACTACAAGCCAAAAAGGTCAAGAAAATTTACACTTGATGGACAAAAGTATTGGGATACCTGACCATTACACCAATAAAGATTTTAATGACAATAGATTAATATACATAGACTTTAACATGGAACTTCCACTACAAAAGAGGTTTCAGAACTTTATGAACATGTTTTGTAGCCCATTGTAGCGGTTGGGTCAGTGGCCACTAGAGGCCACTGTTTTTTCGTTGTTTATGGGGTCTTTTATTTTGATGTTCATGTCTGTTCCGTTCTGTTGTCACGTGTTTTGTGTTTCCAGGTGTCTTGTTTTTGTGCTTTGATGACTGACAGTATTTAAGTTCTGTTTGTGTAAACCACCCTTGTCAGTCCATCGCCTCAATACGCCTCACATTCCCTGATTTTCTTGTGTTCATGTTTGTTATGTATCGGCCTTTGAGCCAGGTTTGGTTTATTTCTGTTTCTGTTTTTCAATAAAGAAGGCTGAGTTCATGGAGGCCTGCCTGTCCTGTTCCTGTTTGCCCTGAGGTAAATCACGACAGTGGATTAACCCCCCCTGTCATGACAGTTGGACTGACCTTAACCAAACAAAAGGAGGCACGGAGTATGACGAAATCCGTAGGTGGAACGACGCCCTGAACGCCTGGACGCTGGGGGTGGGTAGCGTGGCCCTGCCGGAGGGCTTCAGTTGGAGTGAGGTCAGTGGGACGAGCCTCGCGGTGGGACCGACGGAGCGTTGGTGGTCGAACCATGAGCTGCTTAATGGTGAAGAGTCGGAGGATAGTGAGGAGGACCAGGACTGTGGTTCGGGTGGATCGACAGATCCCCGATCATAGATCCGGAGCGTTTCGTGCACCCCTACGTCTCCGACTCAGCCGCGGATGAGCTTCCGGGTAGGTACGCCTACCGGCGAGCCGAGAGACCCGCGGCTCGGCATGGACGGTGGCGTGGAGGTCCACGTCGGATCCGTCGTCCACCCGGTCCCCAACTGCCCGGAGAGCCTGGGTTTTCCTCCGACTCGCCACTGCTCCGGCTCGACCCCGCCACGCCTCCAGAAGCCCACCCGTGGATGGTCCTGCGAGCCTCACTCCCTGCCCAAGAAGGC
This sequence comes from Hemigrammopetersius urotaenia, assembly GCA_037974485.1. Taxonomy (NCBI): domain Eukaryota; kingdom Metazoa; phylum Chordata; class Actinopteri; order Characiformes; family Alestidae; genus Hemigrammopetersius; species Hemigrammopetersius urotaenia. The sequence continues at coordinate 3,141 of JBBPDC010051300.1, forward strand.
AGGGCTGAAGTGACCACCGCCATGCCACCAGAGGGCGAGTTTCCCGTGCCGCCTGAGAGGGTGGCTGTTCCCGAGCCGCCAGCGAGGGTGGCGGTTCCCGAGCCGCTATCGAGGGTGGCTGTTCCCGAGCCGCCAGTGAGGGTGGCGTTTCCCGAGCCGCCAGCGAGAGTGGTGTTTCCAGAGCCGCCAGCGAGGGTGGCGGTTCCCGAGCCGCTAGCGAGGGTGGCTGTTCCCGAGCCGCCAGCGAGGGTGGCGTTTCCCGAGCCGCCAGAGAGGGCGGCTTTCCCCGCGCCCCCAGAGAGCGAGGCCGGTGCAGTGAGGTACAGAGGGTCCGGCGTGGAGGAGGAGCGCAGGCCGCATCCCGTACCTGCACCTCGTTTCCGTCACCTTCCTCCAGAACCAGCACAGTCCCAGCTACAGCTGCAGCCTAGAGCTAGCAGGCTTGACCGAGCTGGGACAGAGCCTGGGAAAGGCCCGCGTAGGGGCCTACAGCCCGGAGAGAGACGCCGGGCGTGAGGAGTGCCAGGACGAGGCCCGCGGAGAGGGCCTACCAGCGCTGAAACGCCTGCCGAGAGCCAGGATGAGGCCCACGGGAGGGCCTACGTGCCGAGCTGCGGCGAGGGGCGTCAGCACGAGACCCACGAGGAGGGGCTCGGGCGGGACTGCATCACAGGGCTTGGAGAGAGCCAAGGCGAGACCTGCTGAGAGGGTGCTCCACAGGGCTATGGACGCAAAGCCCGGACTGGGGGACAAGGAGCACCCTGCCGGTCGAAGGCCTTCCCGGTGGCGGGACCACTGCTATGGACACTGAGAGGGTCCTGCGGTCCACACCCACGTCGTCCGGGCTGAAGGGAGACCAGCCTGGCCCAGAACAGTGGGGGAACCACACGGATGGGAAACGGGGGCGTTGTCCTTGCCCCCGCCTCGCCTGCCCTTTTGGTTTTGTTTTGGGGTTGGGGTTTCTGTTGGGCTTGCTTTTGGGCCTTGCCGCCCCAGCGTTGCGGCATTGAGGGGTGGGGGGTACTGTAACGGTTGGGTCAGTGGCCACTAGAGGCCACTGTTTTTTTGTTGTTTATGGGGTCTTTTATTTTGATGTTCATGTCTGTTCTGTTCTGTTGTCACGTGTTTTGTGTTTCCAGGTGTCTTGTTTTTGTGCTTTGATGACTGGCAGTATTTAAGTTCTGTTTGTGTAAACCACCCTTGTCAGTCCATCGCCTCAATACGCCTCATTTAACCTTATTATGCTTTGCCTTGTTCACGTTTCATGTTCCTGTTCCTGTTGTAACGACCCTTGAGCCAGGTTTTATTTCTGTTTGGTTTTGTTAAATAAAGGTTCATAGCATGGAAGCCTGCTTTCCTGCCTGGTCTGTGCTCCGAGGTAAATCACGGGAGCCGGCTAGACCCGGCCCCTGTGAGACCCATATTATGCAAAACTCGCTTTAGTTTTGCATAATATGGGCTACAAAACATGCTCATAAAGTCTGTGTATTGGAATGCATTGCCATTACAATTTTTATTTAACTATTACCATACATGGTATGGCACATGTGAGTATTCAAATTTAAGCAGAGCTCATTTAAATAAGTCAGTCGTCTGGCTGCTTTCGTGTACATGGATTTGACTAAATTGCAAATTCAGTGGTGTTTCACCACTGTAAATCCCACTTAATTGGGGCTTAGGAATAAACTCGGTTTGGGAAGTCAGTCCCTTAAGGCACAGCCTTTATAATTCAGAGGGATAAAGAGAGGCTGGAAAATGGTCATGTTGAAATTTATTATGGCTGGTTTTGGTGCATAAATCCACAAAATAAAATACAGTAAAGATACAGGATGCAGTCATTTCAACACCAAAGACATCTTAAATTCTAAACTCTGTAAAGTGGCCTCAAACTTCCACTGACTCGGCCTAAGTCATGCCTGTCATCCCGTTATCCTTTCTCCTCAAGCCTTGTCCTCTGTTTCTCCTTTCACACTCCTTTGTCGCCTCTTTCGTTCAGATAAGTGGAGCTCCTGTGCTTCCTTAAAAAAATGTCCACTTCTTCCTCAGCCCCCTGCGACAGCTCTGGCCGGATTAGTTCTGGGGGCAGCGGCCTGAGACTCGCCTGTCTGCGGCCCGACTCTTCACATAGGCCGCTCCAGTGGCTCTGCAAATTAAAAGGAAGAGGGGATTGTAGGATTTGCATGTCACCTTCAAGAGCAATTTCAACTCTGGGGCAAGCTGGTGGGACACTGCAGGAGTCTCATCTTGACTTGATTAAATACCATTGAACCGTGATTGTGGAATTGGGCTCTCGACCTTCGTATGCAAAACAGACACAATATGCAAAAAAAGCCGTTTGTTGTCATTGACCTTCTCACTTCAGTGAAGGGCTGCTAATGCTTGTTATACTGACCAATAAGTGACTTTGAGTGGATGTTTATGACCAGAGGTTACTGATGTTACCTTCGTGTCCCCATTGAAGGTCCTATGAAAAGTCATTGACTGTTTGCAAAATGATGAATGCAAAGGCGCCCAGCTGTTCACTGCATAGCAACCGTCTCTTAGCGTTACTTTCAAAGCAAAATGCGTTGGGCATAATTAATCTGAAAGTGACCATCTGTCATACGTGAACTCACCACAGCACACAGTGTGAACAGTGTGAAATTCTTCCTCTGCATTTAATCCATTCACCAAGTGAAGCAGCAGGCGGCCAGGAGCGCAGCGGTACCTTACTCAAGGGTACCTCAGAGATGTTTAGCGATCTTAGCAGCATGGGAATCGAACCCATGACCTGATCGCAAGCGCCTCAACCACTAGGCTACCAGCTACCGGTTCTGGATATTTGCGCAACCACATAAGCAACAGTGCACACACTTTTCATAATGCACCATAGTTTATACATTTTCTGAAATGTATTACCACTTAGCTTGACCAAAAAAAAAATCACACTATGATACGTATTGTTTGCAAGTTAATACTCATATTTGAGACTAATATATGAGTATGCAAGAAAAACACAAGAGCAGCAGTACTATTGGACAAGACAAGAATTTAGTGCAATTGACAGTAGCTACAGCCTGGATGAATACAGTATTTTGGCAGGTATTGTATTCTAGCAGCAGGTACTTTACATACACAAAAAAAGCAGAACACAGTTTAACAGCAATTGTTTTTGCATGTAGCTCCATATTAAATTTGAATGCTAAAACCCCTGTTGATATAGTGGTCAGGTGTCCCAATATATTTGTCCATCTAGTGTATCTGTGACTGAACCCACAGTGAGAGGTGTGACCAATAGCAACGCTATAGCAAGGCCAGGAACTAAAACCAGAGAATTAAATTAAACCCAATAAAAGAAACTATGGACTAAATGTAAGGACAGTAACCTAGTCCAGCAGTGGTGGTAATACACTGAAAAGTTGTCAAACGCCAAAAAAAGAAGAAGAAGAAGCTGCTGTAGCATGTAGCATGACTGCTCTGTGTCTTGTCCTCGCATTTTAGTGTTTTAAACCCCCCTCCCAATTTTCAAATGTTATCTCAATTTATTTAGTATTAGTAAGCTGTGCCCTCTTTGCACGCTGCTAATGCCAACCATTAATGCTAACGTTTTTTTTAAGCAATAACGTTTTCTGATTCTGATTATTTATTTACCATTACATTTTCTTTACACTGACCTTTACATTTCTTCTTTAAAGCATTAAAATGAGTTTAAAATAAAATTTAAGTGTTCTGGGAGCATATTTGGGGACATATTTAGGGTTTACACCATAAAAATAGACATTTCTGGGCAATTTTTTACCAAAACACAACAACGCGTTTTTTCACTACACGCGGGTGCTCTTGAAATGTAACCCCAGCGAAAAGCAGGGGATTTAGCTGACGCTTTTATCCAGAGCGACGTACATCAGGGCTAGGTCAGGGATCTGTTCCTCAAACCTGTAAAGCTATACATAAATCAATGTCTGCTATTCAGCCAGGTTACTGCAGGCTAAGTTACACCTAAACGTTTTTTTAAAGTGAAAATGGGGAAGAAGAGATAAAGAAGCAGAAACAAGAGGCATAGTTAGTCACCAAGGTGCTCCTTATTGATAGTACATGATTTTTTGTATATCCACATAAATACAAACGAGTCTGCTCTCTAATAGTGTCCTGTTCTGTCAGACAGTCTTTTAGCCATCATTTCTCAGCAGCCGCTTGCAGCTTCAGGCCGTATCTGAAGCTAGGAGAGTTGGGCTCTTCGCTAATTAGGCCACAGTGAGCCTCCTTCAGATGGGTCAGCAGTTATGCCGACTCAGGAGTTTAGGAGGAGACACTGCGATTTCTTTCTATTACTTTTAGGGTCAGCACTAAACTGGGAGAGAACATATTACCCTGCAAAAGAGACTGGGTGCACACAGTTCCCTGTACATGTGCTTTTGAAGGGCCCATACCGTCAGAAATTCAGAACATTCCTCACCTTTTGGAAAACACGTGGTACCCATATCTTACCATATTGAGGTTAAGCTAATTCTCATTAGTGCTCCCCACTACCTCACTGAACTACTCCACTCATAAACTCCTACTCCTCTTCACGGTCATCTGGTACTGGCTTGCTTTATGTCACAAAATTTTGGTCTTCAAAAAGTCTTCAATGGCTGGTACACCTTTAAGTGTTGTTGCTCCCAAGCTACGGAACTCCCTCCCTTAGAAGATTCCTCTTGCTTCCCAACTAAAATGTATCTTTTCTCTCAGTGCTCTGCCTCTTCTTCTGACTTCTGCTGCCTGTCTATTATTTTCTGTTATTGTAATCGGTGTTGGTTGGACTGTTTAATGTTTTTGTCTTCTACAGTCTGTTAAACTCGGTTTCTCGTTCTTTGTCTATTTGTCTATTTGTAAAGCGACCTTGAGTTTTAGAAATGTTCTATATACAAATTCTATAATAATAATAATACTTATTATTAGCTGTATTGTTATTATTATTATTATTATTATTATTATTATTATTGTGACGGTTGGGGTCAATGGCCACTAGGGGCCACTGTTTTGTCACTGTTTTTCTCTGTTTTGATTCTGTTTGTTATGTGTTTGGGACTTTTATTTTGACGTTCTGTTCTGTTTTGCCCCTGGTTCCCCGTGTTCACCTGTTTTGTGTTTGTTACTGTGATTACGTGGTGTCTTTAAGTTCTGTTTTGCCTGTTTTCCCTCGTCTGTCCATCACCTCATTTTTGCCTTATGTTCCTCGTGTTTTCTGCCACGTTCTTGTTCTGGAGGTTTCATTTTCTGTTCAATAAAGGCACATAGCATGGATCCTCGTTTTCACGTTCCGTCTATGCTCCGAGGAAAATCACGGCGGTGGGTTAAACCCCTCCGCCGTGACAATTATTATTGTTCTTCTTCTTCTTCTTCTTCTTCTTCTTCTTATTATTATTATTATTATTATTATTTGTATTGTTTTGATTATTGTTGTTATTATTAATAATATAATATTTGTACAAATATTATTTACTTTCTAGTAAAAGTAATAATAAAAGTATTAATAATAATACAGTGTAAAGTGACTGTTTTTGTCACATGTGAACACACCACAGCACACCGTTTTGACAGCATGGAATTCTTCTCTACATTTAACCCTTTCTGGAATGAGCTAATCAGTGTTATTCGCTTCACCTGTCAGTGCATTTAATATTGAAGCTTTGACTGATGTAGGATATGGGGCTTTAATACAAAATAATAAATACCCGTGTGTCCACATTTGTCCTGAATAACTACATGAATAACTTATAGAATGCTTTCCTGATATGAAATCTAGCGAGTTCCATTCTTTCTGTATTAGATAATGTTGAGCGTCTTGATTCCCACGCATTTGGGAATGTTCTTAGTCTCATAAACTCTACAGTCCCACAATGTAGAATGCAAACAATCATTTACCAGTCTTTTGTAAATGCTAAGCTACTTTGCAAATTTTCTAGAAAGTTGATTTCATCCACAGTTAGAGAGGCTCGTCCAATTCAAATGTAGGTGATGATATCGACCTCATTAACGCAGTGAATACAGCGACTGTGTGTTTGCCCCTTGACTCCAGCCGGAGCCCAGCATCTCTATTCATGCAAATGAGTTGTGTGTGGGGGTCTGTGTGTGTCTGCATGGGTGGGTGTGTGTGGGTATGGGTGTGTAAGTGCAGTGGTTGATCTCTCAGGTAGCCTTTACTGGCAAAATCAACAGTCCTTTTACCGCTCAGAGAGACGTCACTAGATTTAAGCCCTAGCTCCTTGTTTACATGTGCATAAAGGAGGATCTGTCCACCATTAAGATTCGAGAGGCTATTTTTGTAAACAAACACAGGAAGACAGACATTAGTGGGAGCAGAGTGAGTGTGTGTGTGTGTGTGTGTAAGAGAGAGAGAGAAAGAGCGAGAGAGAGGGAGAAAGAGTGTGTGTGTGTGTGTGTGGGGGGGGGGGGGCTCTCATTAGTGAGAGATATCAGAGTTTTTATGCCAGGCCTGCAGGTTTGACCCACGGAAATGTCAGTATGCCTGCGCTGATGCAGATAAGGGGAGATGAGTGAAGGATCGAATTCTTCGGGCTCTAGAGAGCAGTCAGAGAGGAGCTGATTATTAGGGATGGGTAGGGTTCAAATATTAAACACGTTCACACAACGAGCTGCAGAGATGGGAAATTATGCATATATTACTTACAAACAGTCATTATATTGAAAATATGCAGAGTAGCTTAACATTTAAACACGGTTTTAGTAGTATTCCACGTAGTAGAAGACTGCCACAAGACAAGGATGGTAGGGGACCCTTGTACTTGCTGGGTACCTGCTGTTTTGCATGAGTGACTTTTTTACACTGTTTTTATGCATTTAAAGGGCCCATGTCCAACTATTTTCCTTTGTATTTTATTTGGTACTCTAATCTTTTTTTTTGTGGTACCGAAAACAGTTTGCATCATTATTTAATGACCTCTCTTTATCTCATAGACTTGTTACTGTCCCTTTAAGACTGATATAGTAGTCTATAGACTGTATAGGCTGTGGAGTGAACAGTATTTAAGGTATTTTTGGTTTTCCATTAGGAGATCTCTTTAGGGATCGGGATGTCAGGTTCAGAAGTATTGATCTTTCAGTGCTTATCATTCAGTCACTGAAGGTAATTACGCAGCAGAGTGGCTTCACAGGGCGACCCTGTCATAGATTACAGCACCAGTGGAATGGCGAGCTGTGATAAAACACACTGTCTCACAAATCAACCTAGAAAGGCTTAAAGAGGTTGTTCATAAACTGAGGAATACCAGGAACGGAACAGATCCAGATGGTATTGCTCCTCTTTCTGTCTTTCTGGTCCTATGCTGACCAACTCACTGCAGTCTCCATGCCGATCTTCAGCAGGTCCCTGGAGCTGTGTGAAGTCCCCATCTGCTTCAGACGCTCCACCATCTGTTTTACACCGTTTTTATTTGTTGAAATCAGATTTTTCTAACACACTCTTGAGTTCCAAGGGTTAAGCTTGGAGTCAGACAGTGTGGAAGCTCCAGGTTGGGAAGGAAAGGGCTTTCACACTTCAGCAGACATACTTACCCTCCCTGGAGGCAATACACCATACATCCATTCTTTTAACAGGAACGATGGCAGAGCGCATGTTATAGCATGACGTTTTATAAAAGAGCGCTGGGGGACTTCATTAATCCGTCTCCATTACAGCGGCCTGCTCTAATGGCTCAGACTGCAGCTCTCTCCTGGACCGTGACCCCACCGAGCCGGGCCCAGTGAAATGGCCCGATGATCTCATTAACTATGTGGATCTGTGGAGCTCTGCACACACACACAAATGAATGGCTCCAGTATCAGGATGTATCAGGATGACCTTCTGTTTTTGTGGTGTGAACCTAATCTAATTCAAGTGTTTTAGGTATTACTGCTACTTGGCCTCGGTAATGGGGACGATGCGCCACAGCTCGTAATCCCTGTGCGGCCGTGCCGTAATGCCTTAATCAATGAAACCCAGACTGGAAGCTCAGTATATCATAATTCCAATAAAACCCTGCAGAAAAGTATGAAATACACGATGCTATATTCACAAATCCTGGGTCTATAAATACCATAGCAGGGCTCTCAATTTGCCCCAAAACCTGCGCGTGACATTTCGACTTCTGCGGCCGAGGGTGTGTTTGTGGTTTGTGTGTTTGCCGAATGCTGAGCGAGGGGGGGTTTATGATGCTGGTGTCCAATGGGCAGCCTAGATTCTGCGTGAGAAATCGGAGGTGTGGCGTGTGAGCGTGTGAAGACAGT